>JAQGBM010001226.1:0-11102 GCA_034698405.1 Symphylella vulgaris | reverse complement strand
CATAAGAATAAACTTTTAATACAAATACAAACTTTTAAATTATCGAATTTTATTTATACCATTCTTATTTAAAAAAATGCCCGCATTAGAAAAAACCATAAATTTTATAATTTAGATCAGATTACTGTTTAATATAGCAATTTTTACTGGTCCTTGTCATGGTAATTTAAAACAAATTTATCTCAAAATCTTACTGAAGGAATGTGATACACACGGTACATACAGTACCACCTTTATAGAACTGATAAAATTAACATTTTGCTGTGCTAAATTCATTCTCCAGCTAATGTAAGCAACAAAAATTTGCGTACATTAAAGGGAAACGTTTCCGTAAGCAAAATAATGAAGCCAGACAAAAATATATTTCTGTATGTAGTATGTACTCTTCAGGTATTTATTAATAGGTGCAGATTTAATTAATTCAGTATTACGCGCATTTTCCGCTATGTTTGTGTTGTACTGTACATTTGTGGATTTCACTGCATGTGATAGGAAATATAGCTTGGGACACAACCTAACTTAAGTTACATCTAAATTTAATTATAAATACCAATCCAATAGCCTATTTAAATTTAAGTAACCAATAAACCATAATAGCCTATTATTTTATAAGTAACCAGTAACAGCACCAAAATTAAACCGGTTAAAGAATGTATAAATTTATTGATCCCTTTTTACACTTAATACTGCAGCCAATATACTCGGATATTTAAGTTAATTTAATTAAATAATCACAATTTTATGGTTCAACCTCATTATGGTGGGATGAGGATAGTTTTTTTTTTTTCAAAAGTAGATTATTTTTGTATTGAATTTTCCTCCAGGTGTAGTGAGTATTATCCTCTTGCTTTCTTTTCTCTAACGTGATTTTCGGCTGTATTGGCTACATTGTTACTATGTTGTACTGTCATGCGCTTTTTACTTTTTGGGTCTTTTTCTTTCCTCTGCTGTTTTAATTTTTTCTTGTCCTCCTTTCTCTTCTCCTTGTCCTTTAGATTTGTAACCAACTTGTAGGCGAAAAAACCTGGAAAAAAAAACCATAAGTTTAATTTATTACTTAGTCTAGAAAATACTCTTCCAATCAACATCTCATTCTGAAGTGTAGTAAATATTATTAAATCGAAATGATTTTGTGTTGGCATGGTATACGTAAATCGAATTGCATGGCTATTACACCTTTTATTATTCACCCTGTATTATACGGAAGACCATAGCGCAAATCGTGGTCTGCGCCATCACAGAAGTGTGTTCATATTATAGCTGCACTCCTATGAGTGAACACTCTGCGCGCAGTGGCTCTCTCTCGCGTTAGAGAAACTCCGTTTTCTGGTTTTGCGTATAAAGGGAATTTTAATTTAACTCAGATAATTTTGGGAAAATTAATGTTGCTTCACATTTCTTTTTAGTTCTCATTCAGGGAGTTTTGGGTCTTAGGGTGGAATCTATAGTCCTAGAGTCAAAACTCAAAACAATGAGCCCACTTTCCACAATGTATTTTTCAGTTTTTCTTTTATTTTTAAATAGCAAAGAAATTTTAAGGGTGGAATCCCGAATCACAAAACACTAAAACAAGAGAAAGAAGAGAAACTCACAGTATTTGAGAATGAGTGTCACATTTTCACATACACTATTGACTATAATATTATTCTTTCTCAATCACATCAATGAATTCCTCTTCTTTATGTTTTGTGATTCTGGATTCCACTCTTAAAAATTGCTAATTTAAAAAAATAAAAAATACATTGTGGAACATCTAGATTAGGCTCATTGCACACATGCCCTGGTGGCAAAATTTGTGACATTCAACTAACACTTGTAAAAAGAATAATAATAATAATTATGAGTAAAAATTAAAGTTTCATTCGGGTTAACCTAACCATTAATTTATAAACTAATATTTTGATACTAAAGGGAAAACACTGTGATAGCAAAATTATACCTGGTGGAGTGGTGATAGCCAATCTAACCAAGGACATAACATGCGTTTAAAAAAAGGAGGACTATGTGGGATGGGGAATTTTTTTAAAAATAGTCTACAAAAGAAATTTATAATTCAAAAATAAAGATTCCAATCTTACCAATTAAGGAAGCCGGAATAAGAAAAAGTAAAACGAGAAACACGAACCACATTTTTAACTATTTGCTCTTCCCCTCAGACAAATTAAATTTTAAACCAGCAGGTTACACGTGTGGTAGTGAAAAAGACTGTCCAGCTAAAAAGGGATCTTTTCAGCCACGTGGAACTGATAAAAGATTGTCCTATGAAACTATGCACTATCAACAGTTTAGATAAAACCTAATAGGAAGATATTTCATTACACGCATAATACTGTATTGAACTTAATACAGCTGGGGAAATCACATGATTTAAAATTTTATATATATTCAGCTTGTTTTAGGATGTACATACATAGGCTAATTATATATAGGTACATACAGCTGGAAAGTTTGCCTTAATTTTATCACATACAGTAGATACCTGAAACAAGGTTACTTACTGTCATCATGTATACAGTAGTCCTACTGTGAAGTGTGATTTTCTTGGATGTTTAAAAAATGCTAACTAATCATTGGACTAACAATGTGCACTGCCACTGTTACTCTCAATGGCTTGTTTTGAATTATTTATACAGTTGTGCAGTGTTATCAAGGTTCTACCATACTCCTGGTTCTACTTATTTACTTTGGCAATCAATCTGCTGAATAACTTTTAGCATGAGTTTATCCTCATGCTTCTAGTAACTAGCCTATATAGTTAGACTACCCGTACTAGTTCTTAATAATTATAGTGACAGGATGTGTGTAAACTACCTGTTTTGCAAGTTAGCGATAGGCTATCATGAGCCTGATACTTAATTTTATGTTAATTTTGGATTCTGGATCGACCTTTCTAGTTTCTATCCATCCCTTTGTTAGTTTTATTTCTGAAGGGGAATTGAAATCGGTGTGATACCCTATCATTTATTAACATAGTTTCATACCCTAGTCATCATTCTGCCCAGCTATAAATCATAATCAGAGGTTAGGGTTGGCCGAAAGATTTGTCTGACGAGTGAGTGACAATCTAATCTATCTAGTGGTTAATGGTTTGGTATAATACAGTTGATACAGTGTAGGCTATTTATAGGACCAGGACTGGTAACAGTACACCAAAATTTGTTCTAAACGGGTTTAAATACTCAAAAGATGCTCCCATATCATAGGCTATTCTTACCAACAATTGATATTACAATGATGGCTGGAAAAATAAATACGCTGTTGCTGAAACCATGTTCAATCGGACCATCTGGACCTCCTCCCGTTAAATCAACCATTTTTATTATTCGATTATTTTATAATAAATATTTTTCTAAGCCTACCGGTTGCGTGGCGGTGGCAGAAAATGACGTTTGTAAAAATTGTGACGTTTGCTTGTTTTGACCATGGTTGCGTTCTATTATTAATCGAATGCTCTCCTCTCTGTAAACAATCAATTCCATTGGTTCCTGTGTAGTAAATGAAGCAATCATGTCATAACATAATTACGTAATATCTCAGAAAATAGGAGCATTTCGTAAGTGAATTGCGTATTAAGAATAGCCAATCAACTTTCGGTTATCTCTTCAGTTATCCTTTCATGACATACTCAGGAATACTTTGATTGGCTGATTTATAGTGGCTCAAGAATTCTCGCATATTTATGAACGTGAAACTAGAATGCAGCATGTGCTCGGCAATCGACATAAACAAATGGCGGCGTAAGGTGATTGACTTTTTAAAGTGAAGTTGAAAGCGTGAAAGTTTCATTATAGAAGTAAGAAAAACACAGAAAAGTACCAATGTTTTTGCAAGAGAAGAGACTAAACATGACGAGAGGAAAGGTTGGGACATGGTAGATAGCATGGATACGTAATATCCAAGTTTCGGGAGAAAAATAAACTTTTCGTTCACCCTGGGCTGGACAAATATTTTTGTTTATGATGACACGTTTTTATTACAAGAAATTGACTATTGTTTTTATTCTCATCTTAAGTTTATATTTTACCTTGAAGTATCTCAAAACTCAAAATGCTAGTCAGGAGATACAAAAACTAGACTACAAAGAAGTCCAGGTGATATCCATTGACAATGAAGGACCTACAAGTAGTGTCAATAAGTTCTACCAAAATTTAAAAAACCCTGCCTTATCTTCCTTAATTAGTTTCGAAAAATGCCCTCTTTGCTTTGGGACAGAACTGTGTGTTGAAATAACCAATGCACAACTGACTGGAGAAATGTCGCATCCAAAAGTTGTGCCAACAAAACCATACAAAATAATAGAAGAGGGCACATGGAAAACCAAGGAACCTGTTATTGTAAAAACTTTAAAGCAAGACACTTTCAGTGCCTTAGAAGACTTTATATGCAAGAATACGAGTCAGTCCACTGGATGCAATGCTGCTCAGTCCATAAAAGATAGTTACATATTTTCTGCAAACACCTTCTCTCAAGATAGTGTCAGAAATATTTATAAAGTTGCTAAGCATAAAAAGAATGACATACCGTAAGTAAACTATCGGCTATGAGTGTACAGTTATTTGTTTTAAACCAAATAATCTTTGTTTTATTTTTTAGTATTTCAATCTGTGCCACTGATAAGTTGATTAATTTGCTCAAGAAAACATTTGATGAAAACGAAGATGACATTCTTAATTTGGATGAAAAAACTATGCTTTTTACAACATTTTCTATAAACCCTGAAGCATTAGTATTAAAGGTAGGTATAGACTTCAAGCATATTTATTCGGTACTACAGAATCACTCATTTTACCATTTGTTTACAGTTTCTGAACAAAGCAAACTTGAATCTACCTTTCCCAAAATATTATGGAGCTTGTGGAAGGATAACAATTACAGAAGGGGGTCTTGTTCCTCTAAAGGACTTTCTCAAAGAGCCAATTGAAGTCAGAGTTAGTCTGGCTAACCAGATTCTTCAAATGGTTGATGACTTTTTGGTAAAGGCTTTAAGTTAAAATTATGAGATTTTAAATTTGATTATAATTAAATTCATAACTACACTTAAATTTAAATTATGATTTTAGGAGGATGACCCAGAGTGGGTCCTTCTGTTCACGGACTTTTCATATGATAATTTGGCAGTTAACAAGGATGGAGAAGTTGTAATTGTTGACGTTGAAGATATGGTGATATTAGACAGGGCTTCCATACAATCTGATTGTAAGATTTCCTTTTATCAGGAATGATGCACTGCTATAAAGTTTATAAATCCTGATTTTTGTACACTTTAGATTCAGATATTCAACAAGAGAGCCCAGGAGACCCATGTAATGTCAAATGCTTCCAGCAATTGACAGAGATGGTTTTGTCAAGTGGCCAACAGAGCCCCAAAAAAGATCAGGACAACAGTGGTGCAAATGTGTGCCCTCAGTTGTTTAAGGCTAGTCATTTAATGTATGCAATAGTGTGCCAAAGAATATTGTCATATTTGGATGAGCATCGAGTTGAAGATTATTTTTCTACCCATCCTAATAAAGTATTCGCAAAATCTGAATACCCAGGTTAGTATATAAGGGTGCTGACCGTGCTGTTAGTAGTGATACTTTTTTTTCTAAATACTGTATTTCTGAAGTGAATAATTATGGAGTACTGACATATATTAAACAGGGTGTCTACCGCGACTGGAAAACCTGGAAATCATGGAAAAGTCATGGAATTTTTTTTTTCTTTAAAAATCATGGAAAAATCATGGAATTTCATACAAATACCTGGAATTTTGATGATTTCCAGGTATAATTTTTTGCGAATTATTTGTATTTTTTTGTTGTACTAGATACTGTATTTCAAAAATTTTTCGCCTCCGGCGGTACCCGGACTAGCCTACGTTATGATATTAATACCTAAGTTGTCGAACGTCTCAAAATTTTAAACAACTGTTTATAGCCTGTTATAGCTGTTTATAATTAGCTTCCCCCAAAGGGTCCAAAAAACCATATACATAGTTGAAAAATTTCGCCTCCGGCGGGGATCCTAGAGGGCTGCCCCCCTAAGACCCCTTCTCATAACGTACTCATTAGAAATGTTGAAATTCTAAACTTGTGACTGCACGTGAACGTTAAAAATGTTTTCGCCTCCAGCGGTGTCTGCCGCCTCCAAACCTGCAGCGCACAGGTTTTACAAGTCACAAGTTTAGACTGTTCGAAATAAAATAATTATCATAACTTAGTAGCAAAAATCTTCGAATTTGACCTTTAAGCCGAAAAAATTTGCGCCTCCGGCGGGGAAAACTAGGTGGCTGCGGTCCCCAGGCCCCCCGCATGTTCGAATATTTGACGGTTCCCCCCTCCAAAAAAAAAACGTCTGGACACGCGTCTTTCCGGGGGGGGGGGGGGTCGCAAATCCTGGCCTCCATTATGGGCCCTTTTAGCATTTTTTTCCGGGCCCTTTTTTAAGTCCCTGGATGTATCACTTTGTTATATTTTTATACCTGGAAATTTTGTAAGAAATCCTGGAAAAGTCATGGAAAAATCATGGAATTTTTTTTGGAGACGTTGGTAGACACCCTGTTAAAATAATTACGCCTGGCGCCTTTGGTCTAGGAGGTAATGCGAGCGCCTTCAGACCTCAAGATTGAGAGTTCAAACCCTGGCGGGGTCGGTGTAAATTTTAGGGCGAAAAAATTCTTGAGTGGCGACTCATTCGAATGAGACTAATTAAGTTACATCTCATAGGATGAGATGTAATTTTTCAAACCGAGATCCCGTGAATAGATCTTCTTGCTCTCTGCATGTAAAAAGAACCCTCATGCAATGATTAATTTTTTTTTTTTTAGGTTTGCTCCACAGTCCTCCAGAGCATGACCACACAACTTTGGAAGAACTTCTGAAAGAATGTGTGCAAGAAACTGCGGAGGGTGGGAGATTACAGGCAGCTGAAGAATTACGAGAATATCTCAATGAAATTGCAGCTGGTGAAACGGAAAAGAAACTAAACAGGGGTCTCAAAAAGGAAATTGATGAAGGTGCCAATGAACTTGTTGATTACTTACAACATGAAAATGAAAGGGAAGTGTAAGCTAAGTTAGTTTTTGTTTTGTGTTAGTAACTTAGTTCTAATCTCAAATTACCTATTCTTTTATTATAAATTACTCACTGACTTGGATTCAATCATGAAAATTATGTCTCTCAATTCTGAATCTCTCTTTAAATCTCAAAATATTAGGTCAACTCACAGAAGTTAAAATTATTGATGGAAGCAGGTTATTTTCTTGCTTTCGCGTACTCCTATCGCTATCGTATTAGTCCATTTTGCACTTCCGAGTAGTAATTTTACAGATACCCTGCCGGATGCCCGATGCGGGAGGGTAGAACTTGTAAGCGATCCAAGTTGACCTATTTTAAGCTATTTACTGAAAGGGTCACAAAATACTCATATTTAATTACCAGTATTTCTTCTCAACCTCATTGTTTTTGTTAATTTAATTTACACGTCACAGAGAATTAAATTAAGCTTTACTGTACTTTATCATTATAGCCAAATGAACAAAAAATAGGCCTCTTTTTACAGTATTAATAACGGACTTGCTCGTGTGGTGTTAATTTTATTTGCATGTTAAGTACCGATTAGACGATGTCAGCTTTGATCTGGCAAAATTGCCCCTCTAATTCTCGACTTCATATTACGGAGTAAAAATTAAATAACCGTAAATCTCGCTACATACTCCGTATTTTTTTGTTTAATTGCTTCTCTTAAACGCCAACAGTAGCCTACTTATTTTTTAATCTGCACGTCCCCAGTAATTAAATTAAATTAGTTTAAATGGACTACGTCCTATTTACAAATTGCTATAATCTCTTTATTAACAATACTAACTTATATGGAACGATTTGATATACTATAGACTTTAACAAAAATAATTGAAACCTATAGAGTCATGCATAAAGAAAATAAATTGCATAATACTGTACTATTTTAACTTTTTGAATTAATCATTTACAATTTACACTTTTGTTACAAAGTATTTTAATAATTTTTAATGCCTAGATAATAGATATTTTAGAAACATGACATTAATGGATTTTATACAAAAGAGCTTCATTTCACTAGACAGAAGAATTAGCTGTATTATTTTTAATACTGTAGCTATTATTGTTAAACATAATCTTGTATATAAATATATTTCTGACAAAAGAATTAAGATTATTCTAAATATAAGCTTGAAATAAAAAAAATTCAATGCTAATTTTTTTCTTGCTCAATTTTGTAATGGGACTATACAAAGATCTTGTAAAAGTATTTTTATAATTAGAAAAATAAAGTTTGCAGCTAATTATAAAGTAATAAAATGTGAAAGCTAATTCATTAAAATAATATAAAAATGTATAAAATAAAAACAATATAAAAAAATTTATTGAGTTCAGGGTGAAATTGAAATTAGATAACAGCCTAAAAATAATAATTTAGATTCCAATATACAGTAATTCATTAAATAATCGTAATTTGGCATCAATATTGTGATAATCTATCAGTTTTGTAATACAATTTAAATTGGTCTAATGTTAAGATTTCACCAACTCCAATGCTTGAATCCATACTTATAAAATCTTGAATATTGTTAGTACAATCTGAAAAGATTTAACAATTTAATAATTGACCTGAAGATAGTAAATAATTAACTGGGATCAAATAATTACAATCCATTACCTTTTGCTTGAATGCATGGATAATCTGGAGGATTTTTCATAAATTCTCCATTTTGACCTACCATGTGTGACCGATCTGATGCAAAAGTAGATAAAAATAATTTGGCAGGAATTACTCTAAATTTTCTGAAATTAAAAATGTTTGTCATGATGAGAGCCAATCTGTTGAAAGCATAATACAACTATCTTTTATACCTGTGATATTTTGGAATAATCTCAATTTCATCCTTAAAGGTCTCACTAATGTAATTGTCAAAAGGACATGGGAAAGGTAGAAGTGAATCGAGATCATATACATAAGGTAATTCTTCCTTTATATTTTTGGCATAAACGAAAATGACATGATAATCCTGTAAGAATAAATTTACATTACATCAGGGGTCCAGGAATGGGTATTAGAACACAATATGGGCCAAATTCACATCCTCTCCAAGCACGATCTCTGCTCATACTCCCATGTTAAGAGTCGCTTCCAATGGAAAATTACCATAGCTTGGAGAGGATGTGAATTTGGCCTTATTTAGACTTCAGGAACTACATCTCATTACACCAGCTATGGAACTTATTTATCCATTTTGATGTTATTATAATCTGATTTTACCCCCCTGCTGGAGGTTTATATACATTGTGCTTTTGATAAGTACGGTAGCTGTAGGCTATTTAAAAAAAATTACCCATATGACTATATTTTCGTCTTCACGGCCTGCCGTCTGCATCCACAATGGGACCTGTAAAATGAAGCAATTAATTTTATATTGAAGGCTTTTAAGAAAATAAAATAGTCTGCTGTATACACACTTTAAGTTTAAATGACTAACACATTTTGAACAATGGCTTCAAGCCCTGTTTTAAGTTAAAATACTTACCAGTCTGGAATCATTTGAAATAAACACAGCATAACAAAAGTCTAAATACTGTGGATCGTGGTTCTTTATATTTTCACATAATTTCCAAACATTTTCTTCACTAAAATAAAGCATATAAGGCATAAGTTATGAAAGAAAAATATTTTTTTTAAAGTTCTAAGTTGTTATATTACAATAAATCAAGATTATTTCCTACATACCAGTAACAGCTTGTATAAATGCATTGACTTTTATCGAGCAGTAACATTATTTAAGTTTTTTTAATATAATTTCTAGCTTTAAATTTCATTTTCCAAGACAAACCGAAGTTCATCTATCGGCGCACCTCTCAGCTTCATTTGTTTACATTGCATTACAGTACCTCAAACCCCTAGTATGTCAATCGGCTTCATGAGCTGTCCGTGCAAATGATGAAAATGATAGATGGCGCTGCTATCAGCTTACTTGTAACTTCTCGCATTCTGGCATATTTGGGAATGGTTTGACTGTTTTTATTTTTATTTACTCTCGTGTTATTTAGTACCATAATTATTGGAAATAATTGGGATTGGTCCTAAATAACTTTTAAAATAATAATTAATAATAATATATCATAGACAATTATTCTCATTATTTTATTTTATTCATATTAGACTGTGTACAGCCACTATACATTTAAGCTGATTTAAGCCGTATCGTAAAGGAAATAAAACAGTTTTTTTTTTCAAATGAACTGAACATTTTATTGTATTATAATCATGGGCGTCCAGGGAGGGGGGGGGATCCCCCTGGATTTTGGAAAAATGCTAACAAAAATGACAATTTCTTCATTTTTTTGTGTTTATATTATAAATCGTTACGAATCCTTACGAAAATTTTTTTTCGCCGGTCCGGAAGTTATTTTTTGCCAAATGTAAGTGTTTTAAAATCTCCAATCCCCGTGAATTCCCATCCTGGATCCATGACTATTTAGGCTAAAACATTTTAAACAATTCATAGGCAAATTCAAATTGACATTTTTATACTCAAAGAATGCATTTTAGTAGCCAAAATTGAAGCAAAAATTATAAAAAAGCGTTCAGCTTCAGGGGGGCTTCGCCTCCCCCCCCCTGACCCCCACCGGGGCTCCGCCTCTGGACTTCAGATCCCCTTAAGCTCCCTCCTCAACCCAAATCCTGGTAATGTATACATAATGTACTGATGTATATTATTAGTTTATTACGGTCATCCATCCAGGGTCGACGGCTATAGGTTTCCGGGCCTCCACACTAATTAATTGTGCGCCCCCCCCCCCCCAGGCGCGTATCCAGATCTCTGGTTTGGGAGGGGTCAAGCGTCAAAGTTTAGAACATGTGCGCCCCGCCGGAGGCGAAAATTTTTTCCAGCTACCGGTAATCCGGTATTGTATATGGTGATTTCGAGATTTTTTTTACCCTCAGTTTTTTTTTTTTGGGGGGGGGGGGGTCTTTTCCCCCTTGTAGGATACACATACAGTAAAAAAAATTACATTTACGGTACCGTACCGGTACCGGTACCGTATTTAAAATTATAATTTCACTTTTTAGGGGGGGGGGCGGTC
>JAQGBM010001225.1:0-11117 GCA_034698405.1 Symphylella vulgaris | reverse complement strand
GGCCCTATACCCTTCCGTCCCATGCAGGTTCTAGTTTATGGACCGGAGTGGATGGTTCTTGTGGGTTTCGTTGTCGTTTAAATAAATACCTCTACACTGTCTACAGGCTCTACTGTTTTTCCAATATTAATTATTGAAGACTTTCATTTTTTTAAAGAAGTTCTTCATTCACATTTCTTAAAAACAAGCTAACTTAGTCAAATTCTACTGGAAGTTAATAACTGAAAAGACAGTTTGCATCGGCTACAGTTACAGTTTTTGTTTAACTTCGGCTTATATTTCTTTGCTCAAAATCAACTTTCCTTATTTGCTCAAATTATCATTGCCACTTCGAGTATCGTTAACCTTAATCGTCTCGATCGAGTTTTAAATTTGCAATTTGAAAAGGCGAGTGCGTTACCCCAGCATCACAGGACCATCTGCGAGGGCTCTAATTAATATTATTTAAAGGAAAACTTCATACTTCGGCGTTATTAATTTTGTTGACTGCAGCACGTTTTGGAATAACAATGCAAATTTAACCATAGATTTAATAAAAATTTCTTCAATATTATCTTCTATTATAAAAGATTCAAAGTTGTTTAATAAAACATTATCAAAAACACGAAACAAGCATAATAGCCATCAATATAATGTTAGTTTGGAATACTGCGATACTTATGCATAATCGTGCACAGTAGCACGATAAAATAATTATTTTAATAAGCATAACGGGCATAATCCATGTTATAGATTCCTAGTTTCGAAATGCCTTTATTTATCAAATATTCCGAACAAAAGCTGTCATAATTCGCCTTTCATAATAAATAATGCGAAATACCCCCATTGATCGTGATGCAACTGACAAAACAAGAAAATTAACATCTTTCAATATAGAAAAAAGTGATAAATCGCTGTGAAACACTATAGCATATTTTTCTTATATACTTGAAAGAATATGATAATGTTCCAGTATTGTCCAGTAAAATCGATTGGTTCCGATACATCATTAAGAAAATAATAACAAAGTCTTTCGGGAGAGTGGATACATTTGTTATGTTACCTGCTCTTGTCAATTAGAGTTGCCTAATGGCTAATCTGCTTTGAAAATATAGGCTACCCCTTTACACAATACCTCTAAGAACATTAAGAAAAATAATGGAATCATAAGATGGATTAAAATTAATCGGGTTTTACCAATTACAAACTGAAATTGAAGTTGATCGCATGATTTGCATTATGATTACATTGATTAAGTTAGTTATTTTAGTTAATCTAAGACTGAAGATAGACATTTAGACAACCAAGTACAAAAAAGTGTCACTAAATTGGATATGGAAAAAATATCTTGCTGTATTTACCAGCTACTAAGAATTTATCGAAAATAACAAGACTAGTCCTCTCAACAAGTTCTCTCCAATTTCAGCTAATTTCTTTCTCTGGCGGAACTACAACTTCTTATATACTATATTACCTATTAAATACACATAAGTTATACATATTACACACCATGACCATGATTGTCCATTGCAATAGAAAGTACCACTTTTTTAAGACAAACATCATTCCTCATCTATAACTCTCTACAACAGTATAATTTTTTTTTACATTTTAAATAAGGTTTCGAAGGAAACTGTCAATCAGTTACAGCAAGATCAAACATTTGTTCTTATAAATTATTTTAATGTTATTCCCGAATTTCAAACATCATACTCGATATTCTGACGAAGAAAATTACAGTATTTTTTCCTCTCTCTTTTTCCAACGTAGGATAATATTCATTCCACCCAGCAAACAGGTGCGATTTTCCTGCAAGCGATATTATGGAATATCAAATCTGAATACATTATTTGGCATCACTATTAAAAAAAACAGATATATAGAGAAGAAGCTGTTTGATATTCTACTTGCGGTAGCTTCTTTCCAAATCATTGGCATTCCGTTCCATGCCGTGCCGTGCGGTAGACAATAGCTGCTAGATTTTGGTGGTGATTATAGATACCTATAGGCATTCGTTTATTCCATCTGGCAAACCCGCCTCAGCATGGGAAAGTTTGCTCTTTATTCAGTCAAAAAAGAAAGATATACGCAAATGCATCGAAGTTTATCGTTATTTTTGTAAAGTTTCACTAAGCATGATGAAAGGCGTGTATGATATACCGTATATTTTTTTTCACGTGTTACAAGTAATTGTTTCAAAGCCTCGTAAAACTTTAATAATTTGCATAAAAATATAGTCGGTAATGTACCGCAGCAGGTACTACAACACGATAACAGAATAATATGTGTAACAAAGGGGAATAAATAATTATCTTGTTGCTGGCGAGTTTTATGGGACGATGAAAAACAAATGTTTTAAGTGGATTTAAACATTAAATTACCATAGATCACGAAAGTTTGTCGTGAACAAGATAATATACCCGAGTTATATGCTATATCTCAGAAAAAGGCATTTCCATATCTCAATATGGTCCATTAAACTTATGTTTGAATCCCTTTTGCTTTCGAGTATACTAGACTGGGTAAAATAAATGCATATCCATCATTATTGTAACCATAATCAAGGAAGATTTAAACCCTCCTGCACCTAGTTAAGACTGGGTCCCCTCAATATTATGAATTACTAAAGACCGAGTTCCTCAAACTATATTAGTGCGCAGGTTGCAGGTAAAGAGTCCACTCTTTTAACATAAATTTCTCCGAAGGATCTGATCATCGTTTGATCCCTAACAAAAAAATCAGTATGATTTACTCAGCCTTACACTATATAACTTCATAAAAAAGTAAGTCCGTGAAGTAGACGTATCGTATATACTATAATATAATACTATAGGTACACGATGAAATTGCCTAAAAATGTCTTATATTTAAAAGAAAGAAAATAACAACACAATAATAAGAAATTAGAATAATTATGTTTCTGTGAAGGCATCTTCGAAACTTTTTTTTTTGTTTAACTTAAGTTACTTTTAAACCTACCACCCTTGCAATATGTATATTTCTAATTCACCTGCTCCTGCAAAAAAGGAAAACGAACATATACCTACAACTCTTCTTAAAAGGGGAGGAGATGTCATTAACGACTTTAAAGTGGATAATATAGAAAGTACGCGTGATGCATAAATAGACTTTGGCCATTTGCAATTTCAAATACAAGACCAACCAAGTAGTAGTGGAGATGACCATAGAAAAAAAAGTAATCATTTCTTGTGGGTGAGATAGCCATCAATACTGAACTCTCTTGATCAGACTGCATGAGTGGCACTATACGCTAAAACATGAAATCCAATAAAAGACAGGTCCTTCCCATATATAAGACTCTATCATTTGGCTTGCACGGCAGCAATGTCTAGCAACTTTACAATATTCCGCGAGGTACAAACAAGATAAAATTCTTCTTGTGTGGTTTCCCCCAAAAAACCAGTTGAAACAGCAGTTAATTTTTTTCTCCAATCTGATAAATCTTTCATTCATTTTATAATAGGTTTGAATTAAAATTATTTTTGCGAAAATGTAATTTAGTCAGAGTCATTTCCTCGTCAGGCTATCAACGAGACATGTTTATAGCATTTAAGGTCTCTAGGTGTGGACAAACGAGAACCCATCTATTTTGTTTTGGGGACAGTAAATTAATATTGTCATCGACTACTGGTTTTATGCTCTCTTTCACTCTATCTTTTATCCTGATATCGTATAATGATATATGGGTGATATTACTCCCAAGATAATTTAATTGGGATGGGACATCAAAACAGTCAGGGAGGATTCGATAGGAAATACCTTTTTGATGGTATCGTTATGGGTCAGGGTTTGAACTGTATCCTGTGTAAGACTGGGTTAAAATTGACTCCATCCCTACCGATATCCAAAATGACCTGCTTAATATCAATCGAAAAATGTGTAGCCTAATTAATAATTTTTTTTATTAATCCATCCCATCTCTCTCGGGCAAATGGAATACGTATTAATACATTTTTGACAAAAATTAGATCTGTTCATTTGAGGTCAACTGAATAACTTACGCCAAGAAGATGAACTCCCATATCCTGTCTGCAAGGGAAGGATGCACTCTAACTAAACTCATCAGAGAGCAAAGGAATTTCAGTTAAAATAATCTGAAAAAGCCTCCGCTTTACAAGCATTTTTTAAATCCAAAACTACTGTAAATTATAACAAACGACCTCGAATGTGATAACTCAAGATAATAAAAGTGATTTTTAGACATCCACATTTGGTGCATTACTAATACGTTGAGCTGCTTTGGCGCCGGTATAACAATAGACCAACGAATACTTATAATATTCGAAAATATAATATTTCATTAAAAGATCCTTCATTATTTTTATAACTATAACAGACTAATTCCCATTTTATCACGTACGATAACAAAAAAATTATTAGAATAATAATAATTGTACTAATAACAAAACATGATAGATATGGTAAAAAAAAAACATCCAGAAACTTCATGTTTCGTTGTCATCCACTTTCTAATATACCAAGATATAATCTGACGTTTAAATTATACCGATTCGATAATATAAGACAAAATGCATCATATACATAGAAACTGGAAGAAAAAAAATTATAACAAAAGAATTCAAGCCATATTGAAATATAACTCATCACGTTTTGAGAAAGAAAAAGTCATTAATAACGAGTTTTTTGAACACCTGAACAACAACATTTCAGTAGTCAGACACACAAACACTGTATAGGACTAAAAATTATGCAAGATAATTGTAATAACATGAAACTATGTAGACTTCAACCTTTATATTTGACAAGAAAACTATTAAACCCCTTCAGAAAATTCCAGAGGCTGCGATATGTTGATGAAGTTATGGCAAAACAAGTAGCTGAAAGCAAAGCATCTGCTCCCTGTTGAATGGTGCATTCTTATATTCATATTAAACAGAGGGAGTAATTTAATTATTAGTCTCATACACTTTCGTCTACAGGCTTTTATTTTCATATGTATCGTTTGAATGAAAGAATATTATGAACTATTCAATTAATAATTTACGTCCTCCTCTTTGATGCAAAAACACCTCATGCTTCTTCTTTCACTAACACTGACGAGACGGATGTTACTTGACAAGTTGAAATTAAACAGGGTGTTTATTAATTAATATCCAAGTCATAATGTCTAGCTCTAAAAGTTTTCGTTACTCTTTATTTCTATAAACTTAAGTTATACACGTAACACATATTAATATTAAACACTGTTTGTGAAACTGCAATGAGTAGGCTATACTAACATCATGATGGTTTATTCAATGTTAGCAGCCTAATTCTAATCACAGCTTGAGCCTTCAACGCCTATAATTTGGGACTAATTTTGCATGTTCCTGCTCAATGCTAAACAGAAAAAGACCCAGGAATTTTCTCATCCAAATATTCCCTATTCGAACTCACCGTAGAACTGTTATAAGTTAGTTAAGTTACTATCACAATATTGAAAAGGTAAAATTCTAAAGCAATAGTGAGCTTTTTCACATTTTAATAAAACTAGCCGGTACAGCAATTTCATAATGAAATAAAGATTACTTTATAAAGACATTCTGAAACTTGTAAAGATACGTATTCAATGCATGATGATGTCAATATATTGCTATTAATTTTGGCATAAAATAGGTTTATTGTTCCTGCACCATATACTTAAAGTATCACATTTTTGAGAGCAGCACACCACATCATTGGAGTCATTTCAATCAGAATACCTTTATACGAGAGAGGCACAACATACCCCTTTTCAAGAATCTTATCATTTATAATAATTGCGTCACCTGTGACACCTAAAAATTAAAATCCCAGCACACAGACACGCAAACGTTCCCGCTTTGTGTTTTGCACGAAGGTCGACAATTGATTTAACAGCGTGTACGAGCATAATACTATTCATCACTCTACATATAGTCATGCCAAAATTACTCAGCACCCCCAGTCTTGCCTCCCCTTCAGAGAAAGACTGTGCTGCACATTACAATGAACATGTATAATATTTATTATGCATCTAGTGAAGAGGCTACCGTGCGCCCACACGATATATGCATGCAGGAGGTCGCCGGGATTTCAATGTCTTCGTGTTTAACTTTGGCAGCAGGCAGGCAGGCTACTAAAGATAGACGTGGTGTCAAGGTATTAATATTTTCAAGAATAATTTTGACAGAATGACGACCAAAAGACAACTCCAACCACGCTAATCCCTAATAAAAGTATTACAGCGGGCCCACTCGTATTATAGATTTATTATTAAATCATATAGGCAATAGGTCAGGGTGATTAATAAATGATGCAAGCCTATAACTTATTTACAGTATATGAGTCAAAGATCATACCAACTGACTTTACAGAATGTCAACAATGTTGAGCTGACCACTGAATGCCACCTGTAGAGATACTTGCCAGACAGTTTTCCTTTACGAAATCAACGAAACAGATCAATTGAACGACAAAGACCAAAAATACAATTTTTTGCTACGTTACAGTCAATTGCAACAGCTTCTTAAAGAGGTTTACCCAAGAATCCCGACTGCCAAAATCCCGACAACCCAGAATCCCGACAACCCAGAATCCCGACAGACCAAAATTCCGACAATCTAAAATCCCGACAGATGAAAATCCCGAATGCTGCTTGCAGCAATCGACATGTCGGGATTCTGGGCTGTTGGGATTTTGGACTTTCGGGATTCTAGGCTGTAGGGATTCTGGGTTGTCGGGATATTGGGCTGTTGGGATTCTGGGTGTCGGGATTCTGGGGTAAACCCCTTAGAAAGATAGCCTATAAGTTATGATGATTAATCTAAATTTTTAGCTCATGTTAAAATGAACTATGAATATTCGGGACTAAAGATTAAACAAGTCAGCCCAAAATATCTGGGAGTCTCTTTAAAATCTACTTTCCTACTTCCCACAAAATCCAGTTACGAAAATGACTAATCCTCATGTCATTACCTGCTAGATTTCCCCCCCAAAAATTTTGGTCCTTCGAGATCGAGACGGATCTAGAGGTGGGCAATTACATGAAATTTTAAATTGTTTCAAATTTCATTTCAAATTTCAGGAAATTTAATCAGGAAATTTTTATAGAAAAATTCTGGAAAATTAGTAATTCACCACCAATAAATGTTTTCCAGTATGGAAATTAATACATTTACCTTTTAAAAAGGACGTATCAAGTTCTGAAATTTACAAAACATAATAAAACATGCAGAATATGTCTAATTTTACCCAAATTTAGCCGATTTTGCAATTTGAAACGTTTCAAATTTCATTTCCTAAAATTTAACTTTTAAATTTCATTTCAAATTTCACTCGGCACACCTCTAGACGGATCCCATTTAATTTGGTTCTTCGAGCAGGAAACAATGTTGGTCCTTCGAGCCGGATCCAATGCTTGTTTTAGATTTCTGCTATTGTATCTTCAGATTGACCTAAACTCTTAGATAGGCTACAATAATATTATAAAGAAAATTCTTGCATGAAAACTACGAGAAAAATGAAGGAAAAAAATAAATATATGCCTCGCATCTTCTAATTATTTTGTTACGGTGCTTTAAAGGCATGGATTGCAAACGAACATCCCATAAATCAGTATTGTATAATAATGGAAGATTCATATTTAACTTCCTATATAAGCAGCTAATGTACATAATGATGAACATTCCGCAATGGCCAGCATATCATATACTCCCCATACATAAGGAAATGTTAGTTATAACAATGCGGCACGTTCGGTCATCATATAGATGCCAATATTTCTTAACCTCTCCAATAATAATTCTAAACAGCTAGATCACGTATATGGATTGCATTATGTTTACCGTATAATATACAGAATGTCCCGAAACCACGCAATTTTTTTGATATATCGTCTCCAAGTCATTATCTACCGTATGAACAACAATACAATATCAATAAAGAAAAAAGCGAGCGATGGAGGAGAGCTTAATCCAGAGGTATTCAAGCATAAAAAAGCGCATACTAACTATTATTATATTATTCATTCTATATATAATATGAGATATTTATACGTATATTATGAACGCAGAATAATATATATTTTTCGACCACTCCCTTTTATTTTGTGGTTGCAGGCCGCAGTGCAGAATATATGCATCATGCACGAACAACAACTAAAATTATTATTAAATTCTAGCCCCGCGATTAAAAGGCAAAACGATTCTTAACTGCATGCAATTACATTCGACTTATAATAATTCATTATTGAAAAAAAAAAAGATTAAGGTAACTTTATAACTATCCGGTAACAATTTTACATTCCGTCATTCATGATTACAGATCTAGTTCTGTTGGTTCTTTCTCATCGACTAAGCCTAACTATATTCCAACTCAGAATTGGGAGCGGAGGTAAAGCAGTCCATAAAGGTTTGGTGGCCAGGCCACCCATCCTATAGAGCAAACCTAGCAAACTAATATACTACATTAGTTAGGATGGGGAGCGGCAGAGAAAGTTGATGCGCAGCGTGACATTCTGTTAGGCTTTGGCCTTTGGTGCCCTGGGTTTAGAATCCCAGTACATCCCATGTTGGTTCACAAAGTTGGCCTGAGTGGATATTACCTAATAACCTAAGTTATAATGTGGTTTTATGATGTCGTTGGGTATAAAACACCAATTATTTCATCAAATCTTCAAAATTTCAATTCTTCAAAATTGTAATTGTTTTTTATTTTAAAAATTACCAAATAACTTCTATAATACCTATAGGCTCACTTGGTGACAGCCAACAGCTTTACTCTGTGTACACACAGTACTGTACATGTTACATGGATTCATCCCATTATCAAGTATTATACCCTAGGCTATAAGAACATTATTATCTTCTACATTTGTCCTTGAGTATATGATCAGTAAGACTGCGAACCCATTAATTGTTTTTTATGATAATTTTTCCTTTTTTAATTTCTGCTGTACATTATTTTTTTAACACATAACTTTATACTTTTTTCCTCGTACTGCTGTATTTGTGTCTAAATAGAATTACTTCGGTTTCAAGGAATTAGCTCGAAGCTATAGAAAAAAGCACTGCACCGAACAATATGATAATAAACGTTATGATTGTAAGAGAATAAAAAAAGGAATACCAAGTAACTATGTATAGCCTTTAGCATAGAACTAATTGACTGGATATTATGTTACATACGAATAAGAAATTATGTCCCAGCTCATTTGCGAGAAACAGCATTGCACAATTAGTAATGAATGATCAACGTAGTTCAGCCATTTTAGTTCACCTATACTGCGGGCATAATACTAGGTACATCATACATCTCTCGATTTCTTCCTATTATATTCGGCCTCCTAATGCCCTCCTATAGGGCTCCTGTATCCAGTTTCCACTGGCTTTACATAATCTTCCCATCTAGTCTAGTGCCACTTCCCCTGCTCTTGTCCCATCGCACGGTCTCCACTCCTCAAAATCTTCTTCGTCCATTTCACCTGGACCACTTCTTCCCCTGTTTCTTGCCCCATTACAATATGGTCCCCACTAACACCCAGCCTATCTTCTATTAATTTGGTCTCCAGTCTCCACTCCTCAAAATCTTCTTCACCCATCTTCATTTTGACTACTTCTTTCCCTGCTTCTTGTCCCATCGCCTTCGGCCCTTCACTATGCAAAATCTTCTCCATCCATCCCAAGACAATTCAACCCCCGGAGAGAGTTGGTCTAAGATCCATTTTCCTCTGCTTCTTGCATGGTCCGCAAAATCTTCTCCGTCCATCTTTCATTCCTCTGGATGTGCAGAGTCCAGCAGTGAAGAGCTGCAATCATGCCTTGCCCAATAATTGCACCCATCTGACAGTGTTCTATCAAGAACATCCTGATGAACTTTGGTCTGTTGTGCACAATAAATCTATAGGAAGTAAATTTAAAATAACATTATTTACAGTAAAAATGAGTAATAAAATGATATATTCACATTATTAACTAGACCTATGCCATGTCCAGTGTTATTTAACATGACATAATTAATAATTAATATTTTCCACGATAATATAATGATGGGTCACGTTTTCATTATTAATTAATAATTACTGTACTTAGGAGCACATAATCACAGCGTCCAACTTGTTTTTCTTATTATCAGATTACGTGTGATAATAATGAAGTTTCCATCTTCTCCAATCCATAACAAAAATTAGAAATATCCCTCATATGTTTGCATGCAAATATTATGCGAATATACGAATTAACGAAATTGAAAATCAAAAACACACAAGTATATTGGTAAATAACTTAGTTTGATACGGTATTATATACCTTTAGGAATCATATTATAAAAAATAATCAAGATCCGGCAGCATATTTCTCTTAAAATTACCAGTAAAAAAAAAATCTAATAACATCCAACAGTCGTAAAAGTTTACGAGTATGAATTTTAGATTTAGCCGTATAATTAAAAGAGAACCTGTAAGAGCAATATTCCGACGTAGGAATCAGCAAGAAACTTTTTTGTTTCTTTTTCAACTACAGGTGCACGTGAGAGCTTATTAATTATGGTATTATAATAAATAAATAAACAGCTCAAGAAGACATTAATAAAAACACTAGAGTCGGCCACTGTTTAATGTTCCTTACAAAAAAAAGTTGAAGATATAAAAACACAGTCGGAGCTGAGTGAAGACAATTCAACATAGACTCGATAATGATGTGAATTAAGCTTCATAAATTAAATTAAATTTACCAACATGCGGCCGGCAACAGAGAGGATATTTTTTTATATTCTTTACATAATAAAAAATATTAATATTTCATACTTTATAGTTCATTATACGAACTCATAATATACTGTTGTATGAAAATAATTAGCAAAAAGATGAACATAATATTCTATAATTTTTAATAGTCCTGCTGTGTGCGGCTATAAATAGAGGAATACAACACTCATATTAAGAGAAAGTTTGTTTGTGTGTGGTATGATAATTATTATGATTAATTAAAAAGATCAATCTGAAGCGTATAGTGTTTGTAAATAAGGTTGTTTATGTACTAAAACAAAAACAAAAACTTTATAAAGTATCCGTACAAAATGATGAAATACGGAGGGATGTTCCATAATGATAGTGAACAAATTTGACATTTATTTAAAAAAAAATGGTAACAGTTAGGAAA
>JAQGBM010001224.1:0-11118 GCA_034698405.1 Symphylella vulgaris | reverse complement strand
GTAGTATACATTACTTAAAATTTTTGTGATTTTGTGGCTATAGACTATTTAGACGACTGATAGCTGAAAGGGTCAAAATATTGACCCGAAGAAAGACTTTACGCATTCATAAACTGACTCGGAAACCCGACACCAAAAAGGTGATTCTTTGTCGAGACATTCCTAAGTCCTCTCCCCTACGCTTTAAACTACAAAAAGACAATTAAGTTGTAAGTTATTGATGTATTGTTTCCTATACTGTACAGTATAGAATGGAATACCGTAACTTTATACCGACATAATTTACAGATTATGGATATCATCTGCCTCTATTCTAAAAACCCAAGTGGGCTTGAAATGATCTTATCCTGTGATTTGAAAACAACGAAGTGGTTCCTTGACCAGGTGAGTTATAGTCTATACTTAAATGAAATTACGTCATTAAATTGAAAAAAAATTCAAATTAGGCCTTTTATATTACGAAGGAAGTGCATAAGTTACCTAGCCTATCTTTTTTTTAAATCTTTATAATCTGTTAAGTGGCACACGTACTAACAATTTTGTTCATTTTAACTTATATAGGTTAAAAAACGGTTTTGCAGCCGGAATATCAATTTTATCGTCCTTTCAAACAATAAGAATTCCCTCTACCAACAACTTTACGAAGAAATGAACTTGCTTCTCATAGAGCTAAAGGTAAATCCATAAGCTAGCACTTTTGTCTGCATTTGAGATTGGACCTTATCTTTGCACATTGTTTGAACAGCTGAATGTCTTCGGATAAAAGGTTAATATTGTTCCCTCCAAGGTACCGTACTTGCAATCGAAAGGTTGGCTTCATCCGTAGTACAGATATGTAATACGGGAAAGCCTAACACAATTTGATAAGGGGCAACATTACACACAACAATAATTATTAACATTGTTTGGATGTGTGTTCAATTAAGCTCCTTAAAATCTACCCGAGTCCATCATCGCCACTTACAGGTTAAGCCTCTCGTAACTTTACTGAATTTTTTACTAAATGTAGGATAAAGGAAACAGAGGGAATTGCTACCTCTCTTATGCACATACTCAACCAGATGGATCAATAAAAATAAAAATGAAGAACCTTGGTATTTGGTCCAAATCTACGCAGTGCAGAAACTTGAACTTGTTCCAATATCCCGAACTACGGTATCAGGACTTTGACAATAGGATTCTAAAAGTAACTGCTATTGAAAAGGTAGGGAAACCTTTCTGATGTAGCCTATAATCCACTACTGTTCTTAATCCGACTGTTCTAACCTATAGGCTACCATATTTTTAGACTTAGACTACTTACGAGTTAGTACTTACATTTTATTTAATGTACCTTATAGAAAACAAATAAAAAAGGTTACGGCAGAGTTCGTAATATTGCGGTTGACAACCACTTATTGGAAACCATCGGGAAAAAAACAAATTTCAGGTAAAAATTATATTATCATTTTAGATTAATTAATGCAATTTTGATCAAGAATGTCCGAAAAAGTGAATTTATAGTTTTTTTTTTCTTTTCAGATTTGATGTTATTGGATCTCCAGATAATGAAGTGGGAATTAGAATGAAAAATGGAACCTACACAGGAATGTTGAAAATGATTTTTGAAGAGGTAATGGGTCCGAATATAAGAACTTACCCTTTCGGAGAAAAATTGGGTCTAGTAAAACTTATCCTTGGTATCACTTTTTTAGCTGAGAAATAATGCCAAAACGATGCGTGTTAAAAACTTAAAATCTTAATACATCATGGTACTTTAATGTTTTTAATTCGTCTTTTCCAGGAAGCTGATATAGGGGCAAACACTTTAACTATAATTGCGGCTAAATTGGAAATAGCCGAATATAGCCGAGTTTACCTTATGGAGCCAACTATAATAATAACTGCACAACCCCTCATGCTACCATTGACAGCTATCGTTTTCAAACCTTTCCAGTTTTACGTAAGAACTTAAGATAGCACTGCACACGTACCATTTTTGGGACACTCAATATTGTTTCTGTTATAATTATTGAAGTCCCACTGTCCCAAAGGTCCCACCTACTCATTTTACTCCTTAGATCTGGATTTGTCTTGCTACGCTCGTTCTGCTAGTTGGAACTCTAGTCGCTGTGATGCAAAGCGTCCAAATGCTTTACATTTCTCGTAAAGAGAAACGAAAGCGAAAGACCTTCTTGGAGTATTGGATTTACAGCTTGTGGTACATTTTTCTCACAATAGTTTTTCAGGGTAAGAACTGTAAATTTCCTATGTAACCAACGATCATATGCTTAAATTTTTGGGGTTACAGTTTCGGGACAGCCAAAAACTTCAGGAGGTGGATTGCTTATGATGTTTTGGGGTCTCTTTTGCTTATTCGTTATAATTGAATACAACAGTACCTTGCGATCATTTCTCTTGAGCCCTGCCAGAGAAAAACCCATAGATTCCGTGTATGACTTAGCTGATGCCGTAGCTACCAAGGGTATGAAATGGTCTGCATTAAAAGATTCGGCAAACCAAGAAGTTTTCCAGGTAAGTCAATGTCTTAATGGCCGCAATTTAGGTTATTGTGTCATAAATGTCTGACTTGTCTGTTTAGGAAGCTTATACTCTATTACTTCGTATGAGGACTTTATGAATCCTTTTGTTTATCTACCATAGCGGGGGGTCATTTAAGAGAAAATGGAGTATTTATGACCTCAATTTATGACTTGTATTGGGGTGGGTGGGTCAAAATTTATCTTGCCAATTTATGACATTCCCTAAAATTTTCATTTTCCTTGTAATTTTAAGAATTTTTTTTACCTTTTTGGGGTGGGTAACTAAGTTGCTCATGTCATATATAATTTATGACATGAGCAACTTTAATACCCATGAAATTGATTGCTTCAAAATTCCGAAAATGGTGGTCTTATAAGCAATCATTTCATAAATTATTTATGACATGGGGATGGGTGGGTCAAATTTAGCTTTCCAATTTATGACATTCCCCTGGCATTCCCTCAAAATTAAAATTTCCACGTGCTTTTAAGTATTTTTGACCTTTTTGGGGGTTCGTACCTACTGTAAGTTAATCGTTTCATAAATTATTTATGACAAGCAGAGAAAGGGTGGATGGGTCCTTTTGGAAAATTTTTGCCGAATTTATGACATAATTATGTAGTATGGATAATTTTTACTGTCAGCTCACACCGGCCCCCCCCCCTGCTGCTTTATATGTATTAGAATATACGGAGTAATTATTATTTCTCTACAGGGAGCAACTGAAGGATCAACCTATAAATTTCTATGGGATGCGGTCGAAAAAGACTGGGACAAATACTGTTTCAGAAAGCTATCGGAATTAGAAGACAGGTTAAGACACATTGACGGTAGATTAGCATACATTATCAGCAAAAGTGCTGGACTAAGAATTAGAAGATTAAGACCTTCTACTCATGTGGCTAAAGAGACTTTGTCACTTCGCCCTGTCGGTTTGATGTTTGCTAAAGGATGTCCATTCAGAAAAGTATTTGACAAGTAGTAAGTAATTAGCCTACTTAGCTTTTTCTCCTTTGTAATATTCCTCTATTTGCCATCTACCAAAAACGCTTTGCAAAATAAGAAAATTACAACATTTTATTTTTATTTTGGTTCCTACCTAGCATTAATAGACTTAAGCAAGCTGGTCTTATTTCAATGTGGTTGCGGTTGGACATCGAGAGTGTACCTTTCAATAGAACCGACTTGCCTCCACAAATTAATCAGAACGATATAGCCCTGCCACTCAACTGCTATCAAGGAGCGTTTATTCTTATGACTGTGGGCTTCACAATTGCTTGTAAGTGTTCTATAGCCTATACTGTAAGTTATTACCCTATTGACATTAATTTATTAATACCGGTGAGCTACTATGTGTTTCTTATCATTATAGGTTTTGTACTTCTGATAGAAATATTGTACCACAACTTAAAAAGATGCAAACAGAAGCAATGAAAATCGGGATCCCGTCAATTTGGCGAAAGGCAATTTGGCGAACGACAATTTGGCATTTTTTTTCTCGTGTACAAGACTTAGTGCCCCTTAACATTTTGTATAATGTGCTCCTATTTCAAAACATATGCACGTTATGCCTTTGCCTAAGGCTTTTTCAATATTTTAGCTTTGTATAGGCCTACAGAAATATTTGATAGTTCAATACAACTTATAAGTTCAATACAAGTTCAATACAACTTATTAAGTTACTGGTGAATTGTTAATGTCATTTTATTTATTAATTATTACATAATATGTATAATAATTTTTCTGAACGTGCAAAAGGCAACACAATTTGAGAAAAAATTTCTTTGTTTATTTTTATAAAAATAGGCTAAACAACCCTGGGAATATTTTCTCTTTTAAGTTACGGTATGTCAAAATCGATAATAGACTTGCGCCAATCGACATCTTTAATTTATCGGGGTATAGTGTTCTATAAAATTTGCGAAATTTAATTAATTGTAAATTAGTCGGCTAGTACATAAGCAATATGCACTAATAGTCGACTAGTGCATAAGCCAAAACACATGTGTCAGATGAGTAATAATAATACGTAAGATCATGAGCCTCAGAGGCTCATGTAGCTATACCCGAATGTGATTGTCACTCGGCCGTTTCAAACTTTTATTTGAAGCAATTATCATTTCTGCATTTTGTCAACTTTATTTTTATTTTACATTAAATTGTATTCAACATTACTAAAAAGTTTTAAGATCGTCTTGTTTGCTGGGATCGGCGAAGAGAAGGTCAAGAAATAAACTCTTCTGGTGGAAGCTTAAATACCTTTACCGTAAATCCGTAATACATTGAAGTTGTGGGGTGGGATGCAGAGAAACCCTTTATAATCTTTATATAACTTTGTTCCCTCTCCCAAAATTTCGTGCTACGCCACTTCGGCACTAATTGAAATACCCTGTCAACTACCCCTATAGAAAACGCTCTCAACAGAAAATCGATGTTATAATAAATTAATAACTGTAATAAATCAAACGGTGAGAGGATTACGGATAAATATTGCGTAAACAGTCATGTAATATAATGCCGTTAAAAAATTAAATGGAGAAAAATTATTTCTGTACCTATACTTGTAACAATTACTTTATTTTTCACATTCAATCAATTTTTAGGCTAAGTTACTTCCTTGCTTCCTACCGGTAAGTACTGCTGTAATTATTGAATTGCTTCAGTTTTAACGTTGCCGTAAGTTCTAGTACTGTACTTTGCTAAAATAAAGTCTTAACTTAAGAGTTAGTGGGAAAATGTACTCTCTACACCACCTTTTTTCTACGCTATTCTGTACTCTTGGAATCCAGGGATTTCATTATACCCATAATATTAAACCAACTGCGGAATTTTCTGTAGGCTCTACAGGTAAGGTATTTTAAAAGTTTATATTAAATAGGGAAAAAAAAGAAACATCCAGTTTATAAAATTAATTTTTTACAGAGAAAAGCAGCCATCCCCTCTATCAGTTATTAGAAAGAGTAATTATGACAGAACACGTTATCTTGGTATTTGATGATACTACACGTAAGTGAATTTTTTTTAAATATTGTAATTATTATTCTTTTATTCTAAACCTTTTCTCGTGTTTCTGTAGAAAATTTCAATATATTAGAGACTCTAATGGCTAAAAGGTATTTTGAGATTTACTGGATACAGAATTCAAACATGACGAACATACGCAGTAATACAACGAAAAAGGTATAGCCTACGATACGTATATCTTAAAGTTTTTATAATTAAGTTTGTGGCATTCTAATTAAAGATGAGTAATGAATCTAAATAATAAATATTGACCGAAAAATACGTCGGTATAAACTGACCCAAGACCAAAAATAAACTCTTTTACTATACTTTGTCAGTTTGTCGAGTACTACTACTAATTGTCACACTTACTCCTGTATATGGTATTAAGTTATCACCGGGTCTAACTTTACTGACGCTAAACCTGTTCTGAACAGTATGTCCACTTGCCCTGTTTATCTTAGCTTTATGTACTTGTCTTTTTGTAGATTGTAGTCTATACTTGCAAGTTAGGTCAGGTGCTTTCTATAAAGTGGAATACGGAGTAAATACCGTAACTTAATATCGATCGAAATGCATAATTACAGATTTTGGACATCATTTGCCTTTATTCTAAGGACCCAAGTTGGCTTGAAATAATCTTATCCTGCGATTTGAAAGCGACTAAGTGGTTCCTTACACAGGTAGGCTAAGTTGTATTCGTAAAAAAAGCGAAGTTATAGTTTATTGATAAGTTATTTCAGTCAAATTAAGTTCATTTACGTACCGTATCAATTATTTTAATACTTCGTACACTGGTACTAGCCTAATTTTGTTCATAATACGAGTAAAATTGATTTTTACTTATAATGAATAGGTTAAAAAACGACATTGTAGCCGGAATATCAATTTTATCGTGCTCGCAGACGATAAAAATTCCATAACCCAACAACAACTTTACGAAGAAATGAACTTACTTCTCATAGAGATAAAGGTAATTAAATGCTACCAGATAATATGTTTATTTGTTAATTCATGTTATTGTCCCCTGTTCAAGTCCAAGATTGGCTTCATAACAGTACAGATATGTAATACGGGAAAGCCTAACGTAATGTGATAAGGGGTAACATTACACGCAATAAGATGACAGTATAAAAATTATTAGACATTCACAATTATACTGAATTTTTACTACTGTAGGATAAAGGAAAAAGAGGGAATTGCTACCTCTCTTATGCACATACTCAACCAGATGGATCAATCGAAATAAAAATGAAGAACCTTGGTATCTGGTCCAATACTAAACAGTGCAGCAAATTAAACTTATTCCAATATCCCGAACTACGGTATGAGGACTTTGACAATAGGATTCTGAAAATAACTGCTGTTGAAAAGGTAGGGAAACCTTTCTGATGTAGCCTAATAATCCAATACTGAATTCCCATAATTTCCTAATCCTAACCGATACCTTATATTTAGACCTATAATTAGTTCTTATATTTTATTTAATGTACTGTATTAGTAGAAAACAAATAAAAAAGGTTACGGCAGAGTTAGTAATATTGCAATCGACAACCAGTTATTAGAAACTATTGGGAAAAAAGCAAATTTCAGGTAAGTTAAATTCTGCTTATTAATATTTTAACGTATGCAAATATCCTAATACAATATTTTGGTCAAGAATGTTTGAAATTTGTTTTTTTCAGATTTGATGTTCTTGCATCTCCGGATAATGTAGTGGGAATTAGAATGAAAAATGGAACCTACACAGGAATGTTGAAAATGATTTTTGAAGAGGTATAAATGGGTCTGAATAAAAATAATTTACCCTTTGAAAAAAAAAAATTGGTGTGAATTTTTATCTAAGAAATTTACACGTGGTTTCTTTTCCAGGAAGCTGATATAGGGGCAAGTACTTTATCAATAACTGCAGCTAGACTGGAAATTGCCGAATTTACCCGTGTGTACTTTATGGAGCCAACTATAATAATAACGGCACAACCCCTTATGCTACCATTGACAGCTATCGTTTTCAAACCATTCCAGTTTTACGTAAGAACTTAAAATATACTTATACCATTTTGGGACCCTTAATTTCGAACACTCTAACTCGTAAGTGTTTCTGTCATTATTGAAGTCCGACCTATTTACTTCGTAGATCTGGGTTTGTCTTGGTACCCTCGTTTTGCTAGTTGGAACTCTAGTCGCTGTGATTCAAAGTGTCCAAATGTTTTACATTTCTCATAAAGTGAAACGAAAACTGAAAGCCTTCTTTGAGTATTGGATTTACAGCTTGTGGTACATTTTTCTCACAATAGTTATTCAGGGTAAGAAGTCCTAAGAACTGTAAATTTCCTATGTAACTAAGTAACTAACGATCATGTCATGCTTAATGTTTTTGGGGTTACAGTTTCAGGACAGCCAAAAACTTCAGGAGGTGGATTGCTTATGATGTTTTGGGGACTTTTCTGTTCGTTCATTATAATTGCATACAACAGTACCTTGCGATCATTTCTCTTGAGCCCTGCCAGAGAAAAACCCATAAATTCCGTTTATGACTTGGCTGATGCCGTAGCTACCAAGGGCATGAAATGGTCCACAGTGAAAGATTCGGCAATGCAAGAGGTTTTTCAGGTAAGTTCGTGCCTTATAACTGAATTGGTGTGGCCAATCCGTTTAGTTATTTCTTGGCCCGGTTGTATCGGGAAAGAAATCTAGGAAATGAGTTAACAAGAATGCATGTAATATTTAATATTTATATACAGGGAGCAACTGAAGGAACATATAAATTTCTATGGGATGCGGTCGAAAAAGACTGGGACAAATACTGTTTCAGGAAGGTATCGGAATTGGAAGACATGTTAAGACACATTGACGGTAGTTTAGCATACGTTACCAGCAAAAGCGTTGGATTAAGAAGTAGAAGATTTAGACCTTCTACTTATGTGGCTAAAGAGACTTTGGCACTTCGCCCTGTTGGCTTGATGTTTGCTAAAGGATGCCCATTTCGGAAAATATTTGACAAGCAGTAAGTTTTACCCTCCCCTCTTTAATACTTGCCTTCTACCAAAATGTCAGGCGCTTACAAAATATGAAAATTTCATTTTGTTCCTATAGCATAATCAGACTTCAACAAGCTGGTCTTATTTCCAAGTGGTTGCTTTTGTACATTGAGAGTGTACCGTTAAATAGAACCGACTTGCCTCGACAAATTAATCAGAATGATATAGCCCTGCCGCTCAACTGTTATCAAGGAGCATTTATTCTAATGGCTGTGGGCTTCACTATTTCTTGTAAGTGTTCTAATCTCCATATGAGTGTACGATATATGCATAATTATTAATTAATAATTTGTTTTCTTAGGTTTAGTACTCTTTGTTGAAATATTGTACCACAAATTAAAAAGATGCAAACAGGCAAAGCGAAGAAAACCTGAAATATCTTTAATCATTACTGGTGTACAAGACATAATTAGTGCACCATAACCTTACGTAAAACACCTGAAAATAATTATAAGGATTCGTTATATAGGTGTATTCTTCACTCTTATTACATTAACGACATAAGATATCAGAAACTATAAGATTCCATGTCCTCTGACACATGTTACTTTTTCATAAAGGATTCATTGGCCTTATTAAGTTAAAAATATTGCTATATTTGGGCTGGCTTAGCCTACATGTAAAACATATTTGTAAATAAATATTAATATTGATGTCAAACATTGAGCTATACCTTAATTTCTGCTTATTTACTAAATTAATTATTGTAGTGTGTAATGTGTTGATAATCCTGTTAGAATAAAGGATTTTCACTTAAGTTATTAAAATCGAGTTTCACATAATACCGCGTACAGTAGGCTACACGGAAAACGTCAAAATTCAACACCGTTTTCTAGGGATGCACCGAATATTCGGTAGCTATTCTGTATTCGGCCTTAAATTTAGGTACCGGTATTCGGCCGAATATTAACTCCAGCCGAATAGACATAATCATTCGGTATTCGGCCGAATATTTCTCTATTTTCGGACGAATACCTATTTATATTAGGTACCGTATTCGCAAAAAATTAGAAAAAAAAATTAATTATAATAGGCCATACATAATTTATGTACCCGTATATAATTTATGAACTATTATATAATTAATTTTTTTTTTGCTAATATTAGTAGTTCTGTTGTTCTGTATATTTCGGAACAATATTCCCTCAAGTGTCCCCTATGTGTCGGGGGGAAAAGTCTTTTGTCCCAGCCCTCTATATAATAGGGGGATGAATAAAAAGTTAACACGCTACACGGTCATCACCCCAGAAACTTTAAAACTTTTTCATACTAATTAATAAAAAAACAATATTGATTGAATTTTATATTTTGTTTATTCCAAATAAAAAAATAATTAATTTTAAAAACTGTCAGCGGAAAGAAAACCATTAATTTTCTCATCCTTTAGTAAAGTTAATGTCAATAATATTATTTCTAACTCGTATAAGACAAAAATCCAATGCAATCGATGTTGACTTATATTCCTGTCCTAATTTTTTCCTATAAACCATTATCTCTTTACTATACTGCTACAGCTGGTGACCTAAAAATGGCATTTAACGAGTCCCTGGTGTTAATTATGACATAATAACAACACTTTTGCAGTAAAAATGGAAAAATCCAAGCTTATATTTTGAACCTGGGCCACATGGTGAAGTTACAACAATAAATACTGTTAACTAACGAGTAAGTTACATATAGTTATAACTTATGAATTAGGGAAAAACTTAAGGTGACTGTTCTATTTTTATTGGAAAACAATTCTTCCATGTAAGTTACTCCTAAAGGAATTAATTTTTTTCTGCGTTTATTTATTCAAACACGTTTATTTCCGTATGATTGTCTTGAATTATAATTTATTTTTGAGCGTTAAAAATATTAGGTGCCTCCTAACTTAATAATTTTTTATACTAAAGCATCAAAATGCATTATCTGCACTACCTCATTTACGTCGTCTTCTGTATCGGGATAAATGGATTTAATCAAACGCACTTTAAAAGCCTTGTGGATCAATCTTCGGTACGAGTGGACACAGGTAAGGCGATTTTTTTAAGTGATGGAATCTCTAAAAATAGTTATATAGGCCTTCATTAAAGCTGAAAAGATGTTTATAAGTAATTTTTTTTCTTTCAAATATTTATTTAATCGAGTTATTAATTTCTTATTAATATTATGCTTCTTCAAGAAGGCTAAGAAAGAAAGATTATGCTTCTTCAAGAAATTAAATAATGACTCTACTCTTGGCAGCCCTCAGCACATCTGCAGCACCTCAGCAAACTCCATGGCTAACTCTTCCCTCTTCAGTCTTCACTTCAGGGCTGCTTTTTCACAAAAGTGTAAAATCAGCTTCTTTAAAAAAATTAATAGCCTAACTCCTGGGTTCATAACCTTTGGTCTTCGTCACACCACCTTGATTTAAATGACAAAGTCTAGCCCAAAAATTTTTTTTTAACTTTATTTAATACATTATTTTAACTTCCATTTGTATAGTATAGTCAGGCGCGGTTTTAAGGTCTGCTGCTAGGGGGGGGGGGTGATTTTCCAAAAATGGAGAGAAAGTGCAGGGGTCTGG
>JAQGBM010001223.1:0-11121 GCA_034698405.1 Symphylella vulgaris | reverse complement strand
GCCCCCCCTAAATAGCTGACCTTAAAATCGCACCTTCTTAAAAGCAACCTTAAAATTTCTTAACCCCCCCCTCGCTGCGGCCCTCGTCCGATCCCTGTTGGCGAGATTTGGAAGTTTGAGGCCCGTGATGAAAAAAAAGTGGGAACCCCTGGTATACGGTGTAGTATAGTTGCGAACCTACTGAATATTTAGTTATTCTCAAAAATTATACGTCATAAAGAATAAGACAGTAATTTACAGAACTCAATTCATTTGTGATTCTAGACTTCGGCTGGAATCTAGAATCAAAAACAGTGAAAAGATGAGAAGCCATTACTAATTGACGTAACTTAATTTTGATTGAATCATTGAGTATAGCCCAGAGCTGTGGCCCAGAGTGTGGACTCGTACCTACACATTCCCCAGAATTACGAAACTATTCGTGTTTATTTTTAAAAATAATCCCAAAATGTTGAATGCTTTAAAATTGTTCGAGGTTTTAACGTAAATTCTAAAATATAATATTATTTTTGATGCAATAAAAAACTATTTATTTCTCCAAAAACGGAATTTTTCAATAGGATATGCAATTATAATTTTCCAAGTCTATCCAATCAAAATTAAGCCTGCACGCTCACCTGCAAAAACCGATGCGAAAGAAACAGAAAATTTCATTTCTTGCACTACGTGACCTAGGCGTGGGACCTATAGCCTGTCTGTTTTAAAACGTCAAAAAAATGTGTAAATTGCAAGAAATAAGTCAATTTATTGTCAAATTATTGAACTGTAACCAAGACAGTAACTCTAAAGAAACAAGGCCGCAATTATAAACTTGTTTCTAAAAAATAATTTTCGACAGAAAAAGAGTAAGTTCTACGGTAAAAACTGCTCGAAATATCAATTCGTAAATGGCGGAAGAACACAGTTTTACGTTCTCATTCCGTACAAAACTTCGAACGAAACTTCAAACAAAATATGTCGTTACATGTAAGTATCTTTATTTTGTTAAAATAAATAGGATAAGAGGTTATTTTTATTTTTTCATTTTCATTTGAACGTCAAACTCAAAATGGCTGCTAAAAAAAAGGCCCAACTTCGAAACAACGCAGCTAAACTTTTACGACAAAGCTTCAAAGCCATTGTTCGAAAATGTTTCGTATTTAACTTGTTTGTTGATTTGATTTTTTTAACGTCGCGGTATAGGCTACAACAAAGGTCATAACCCGACGACTGACTGAGATTTGAATTTTGCCTCGGGACAGCCATATTAACTTAACGTAAAATCATTCCTGGGGCTCGTTATTGACACAAAAAAAAAAAACACCGGTATTTGTAAAACCCCGAATATCTGCAGAGGCCCAAGACGTAATTTTTGCACCAAATATTTTTTCGAGCGACAGGAGCTCAAAACAGACGTAAATTTTTGGTTCAAACTTATTTCGTGCAAAAATTACGTTTTGGGCCTCTGCAGACATTCGGGGTTTTACAAACACCGGTTGTTTTTGGTGTCCAATAACGAGCCCCTGGAAGTCGGCATTATTTCGATAATTACTGTAATTTGGACAACGCAGTTATGCAATACTAATAAACTGCAAATGCTGGACTTCTGAAATAATCAAAGCTATAATATTCGATAGTCAAATAATTATCTCAAACGGTAATCATCATTAATTTTTTTGCAGGTCTCTTTGGATACGCTTTGGATAATCCTTGGATAAATTTTGGAAGTTGCGAGGATTTAACCCTGACACTTGCCTTTCACTTGTTGCCGATATTTGTGGGACATTAATAATATGGAACGTCCAAATATCAAGGACCAACGCCAAACTACGATACTCCCATTTCCTGAATATCCTTTTGTGTCAAAAGTATTTTTGATGATTGTGTATTATTTAGGGGTAAATACCTTAAGTATTGTGAGGTATTGATCCGGGAAATGGAGTTGGTACATGAAGGAGCAACAGGAGATACAGCTGCAGTGGATCGCCAGGACCCACAAAATTTCGCCGTTGGAGTTACGGTATAGTTCAAAATGTTTTGGTATTTATTGGGAACTCCCTTTTAAAAAATTTCAAAGTAAAATATTAGCTATTATAGGTTATTATTAGAAAACACACAAAAAGGTTTAAAATAAAAACAAAATAAGTTAATACAATATTTTTAAAATTTTTAAACTTAATATTTTAAAATCTTAAAACTTTCACTATTCTAAATTTATTGATTTACAAAATATATTTAAATATTAGATATTATTTACTTACTTAGATCTTAAAACAATTTAAATTATCATAACTATTCAATTATTTATATAGCTTAAATTTTTTTTAAATATTAATACAAAATAAGATCTTAAAAATAAAATTAGATAAAAGTTAAAATTAAACAGAGATAATTACGTCATCTAACAAAGATAAATTATACAAGGTAACTTAAGTCGCACGTTGTGCTTTAAATATGGGTTTGAAAAAGTCTTAAAAAAGGTGTCAAAAAGGTTTATTAAAAAAAGGTGTAAAAATGGTAAATTGATAAGAGAAAAAAAAACACAAACATAATTAAGCTTACACTTGTTAGGGGTTTGTCATATTAAGCAGATGTGAAAAATACGCATAATTTCTGAGCTCATAATACGTTAATTTAAACGTTAAAGGCTTTGGTAACATTTGTTGGTAACATTTGTTTGGTAACAAATGTTACCAGGACCTTTAACCACCACAATGTAACTTTACATAAGTTACTAAGTTATAATGCCGTATGCCCGTATGCTCGTATTAATAATGCTCACGTTCACTCGCGATAATTTGAAGGTTTTAGAGAAAGAAATCTGTTTGAAACGCGTTTAATACGTGTCGTTATTTTATTTATTTATTCATCGTGGGACTAGCCATCATTCTTGGCAGCCTAATTACAAGGTAAGAATTAGGTTTGATTTAGGATTTACATTTGAATGAACGATTTAGATAAGTTATAATTAATGTAGGGGTTAGAATTATGTATAGCCTGCCCCAGTGGTTCAGTGGTTAGCGCGCTTGCCTCTGAATCCGGAAGGTCCGCGGGTTCAAACCCCGGCTGTGGCAGGTAAGAATTTTCGGATGAGCAAAATTCTTGAAGTGGCGGCTCTTTCTGATGAGAGTTTAAACCGAGGTCTTGTGTAGATCCAATTTGCACTCTCTGCACCCTCATACAGGTTTGTAAATCCTGTCCCTGAGTCAAAATTAAAATCTTTACTCCGTCGTCGGGTTATGACCTTCGTTGTCGCCTTGCCGCGACCTTAAAAAATCAAACCACAAACAGAATTATGTATAATGCAGGATTTAAGTAGGGTAAAAAAAAAAAAGAGGCACAAGAATGATGAGCAGAAGTGGAGGACCATATTTTTCATCGAGGAATTTTTGGAGCAGAAAAACAACTTTTTGTGACGTCACTGGTAATGTATTTTACACATGTTACCAGTGACGTCATAATAATAATCGATTATTTTAAATTACTGTATTTTCTAAATACAGATAAAAACGAGCTCTCGTATTTTGTGCGTACCAATTTCCACATCTGTGACAAACCAATGGGCTTCGAAATAAATTTTTAGTTTTAGGTCCCGTTTCTGGGAATAAACTGATAAAATGAGGTACCGCGGTATAATCGGTAATACAGGCAGCCATTTTGTGCCTTTTGTAGTTTACTTTTAACTTAGCTATATAATGACTAGCCTATACTTTAAAACAAATTCGGTGTGATGTTAGTTGAAATAGGTAGTGCCTCTTTGAAAGTTTATATCTGGAACATCTTCCCTTGGGATCGCGCTATCCTTTCTACCTCGTACTATTAAAATATACGAGTATTAAGTATTTTTGTGGTATTTGCACTGGATGAAGTGTAAGGTGTGGGTGTGTTTGTCTTAATGAACTAATATTGTCATGTTAATAATTATCTTAACTTTTCAGCTTAAATCTTCAGTTAAATAATATCAAAAATTTCTTAAAATATTAAAGCAGTAATAATTAAGATTATTAGCCTAATTAGAATTAAATATTTAATAACATAATATTAATGTTAACTATATAATAGATTAATTTTAAATTACAAAATTTAAGGATTGAACTAAGTTAAGAAAGAACGGTTTCGGGAAATTATCATTAAAATTTAATTCGCGAAAGCTTTGTTGGGTCGAGAGTAAGGACGCTGCGTCCCCTCAGATTCCGGCAAAGTTTATCCCTATTTTCCTCGCGGATGGCACCACTATCGGAATCTCTATCTCTTTTGGAATGGGCTGGCAAAGTGTCAGTCCTTCCAGTCGCGTTTGTATTTCTTCTTCTGCTAAACTTGCGATTTTATGAACTTCGCGCATGATGTATTTGGTTGATTAATAGGCATGTGATTTTAAATAAGGTTGCTTCGATAATGTGGTTGTATTACAATGTTCCCTTCCCCTTGTGAAAATGGTGCGTTTTAAAGCTGTTAAATATGGTGTGTTTGGTTAAGTTTTCGCGAATTGAAAAGGTATAAAAGTTGTTTCAATAAAGGTTCGCGATAAAATACGAGCAAAAAAAAATCGGGCAAAAATTGACAACACATAACTAGGTATATAAATTAAACTATACACATTAAAATTAAACTACACATTAACATATTTGCGCGGTTCCGATAGCCCGGTGCCATCTATATATCTGTTCCCCGCGACCCAGTGCAATACCATGTATATGTTTATTACTAACTTTTTACTCCTGCTCCCCCCAAAGTGTACATGCCTTGTTTTTTTTCTATTATTTTTAAAGGAATTATTATGGTCTCTTCCATTTTTCCTTTGAAAATAATATTAAGTGTTTTCAGCGTCTTGAGCTTTCGAAGTGCAAACCTGAAAGAGAAAAAACCACCCATTCACTTAAATAATTATGTAACTAGCTATGGTATCGAAGTTCAAATACCTATAAGACAATCGGGGTTTAAATTTCAAGAGCACTTTAAAGTTCAAGATATCGACTGGGTCGAAATTATTGTTATTTAAGTTAGTTACACACACATAAAATAACGCGAGAACCGCATGAAGACGAATTTGTACGACATAAAACAAAGTAGCCTACGCTCTACGGTACATAAGTTACCACGTGACATGAGAACTCTGGATTATGACAAAAAAATATTTTGCTTCCATCCCGAATTCTAATTCCGATTAGAGTTAGAATTTATTTCGAGTTACCGAATAACCCTGATGAGAATTGAACGCTGCAGCTTTCATAAACTCGTCGCGATTTTATACCGAAATCTTGACCGAAATAGATTATTGTATAAGGAATCAAAAGCTTTACGAAAAAGAATTGAAAATGTTCTCAATGTTTCTCAAAGTGCTATACAACGTGTCAAAATGATTCAAATCCCGATGGGGACGAGACTCGATTTGCCCATTAGTTTTACAATGGAAATTCTGCATTTTATAATGTCAGTTACGGAACACAATTTACACATTTAGAAAGAATAGTGAAATGAACTGATGTAATTTTGAACACGTTGCTCTCATAAAACCAGCCCTAAACGGAAAAGGTGTTTTCGAACTGCCTCTCTGTGGACGGGCTTTTTTATTTCAGGGGAAACCAAGTACCCGGATGTTGCCACGTTCTGAAACGGATATCTTCATGTTCATATCCTGGAGTCAGTGGTCCTATTATCCTGGAGTCAGTGGTCCTATTATCCTGGAGTCAGTGGTCCTATTATCCTGGAGTCAGTGGTGACGTATATCAAATTAATACTACTTAAAATTGTTTATTGAATTTCGCCAGCCCCAGTGGTTTAGTGGTTAGGACGCTTGCCTCTTAATCCGGAGGGTCCTCGGTTCAAACCCCAGCTGGGGCTGGTAAGAATTTCAGTTGGCGGCTCTTTCGGAAGAGAGTTTTAAACGAGGTCTTGTGTGTATAGCCTACATTGTACACCGCACATTAAAGAACCCTCATACAGGTCTGTAAATCCTGTTTCCAGAGGCAAAATTCAAATCTCGACCGCCCGCCCGTCGTCGGGTTGTCACCTTCGTTATGGCTTACCGCGAAATTTTAAAAAATGTATCAACAATGCATTGAATTTCGGGTTATATCGTGTAAAATTTAAACCTACTATCGTGGATCAACCCCCTCGGTCTGGGCGGAATGAATTTTCATGATTGTTACTGAGACAATTTTATCTTAAAATTGATAAACCGCAGAAAAGGAAAATTGCAACTGCAGCATTATAAAACGAACTAAAGAATGGAATGAAAGAGTGTATTTCACACCGCCCCCCATTAATGATGCTCATATCATGGAGTCAGTTGTGATACTTAATAGGCCTATAATTTTTAAAACCTATGGGTTCAAACTCCGTCTGGGGGTGAGAATTTTCTTATAGGTTTTTAAAAAATGAAAAAAAAAAAATTCAACAAAATGCTCTCAAAATATATGCCCCAAATGAAATGAAAGGATTGAGTTTTCGAAACACTTTCCTGTCTTTTCGTGGACGGGCTTTCTTTTTCAGGTCGAAGTAACCCAAGTCTCGCCGCCCTCTACACCCTCACGAAGAGAGTCCATTGCCCTCTACACCCTCACGAAGAGAGGATCCGTCGGTCGCCCTCCACACCCTCACGAAGAGAGTCCGTCGCCCTCTACACCCTCACGAAGAGAGGATCCGTCGGTCGCCCTCTACACCATCACGAAGAGAGTACTACACCAATCACACTACACCGAAGTCTCCGCCGATCTCTACACGACCGGACGAGTTTGAAGAACCGAAAGACTGAACAAGATTCACTCCCGCTTGCATCTCTTCCAAGAGGAATACAGACAAGATTTGGGATCATTGTAACCAACTGATCGTCACAGCAGCAGCAGTGAGAAAAAGAATCTGGATTTCAATGGAATGGTGCCGAAAATGATGTTATTCCGAAGCTAATGTCTTGGAGTCTGTGGTGGTGACGTATATAAACTATAATTATTATTTTATTTTAATTTAATTTCGAGTTAAATAACTCTTTCGGATGAGAGTATGTAAAATGATCGTATCTCTGCAAATCAAAGAATATGCACGGTTTTGTCTTCTCTTCATTGTCCAAGCGGAGGCAGCAGTCTACAATATTTTACATCAACATTTTAATTTACGGTAAAATTAAAACCTTATACTTTACGTAACGGTTTAAGCTACTTCCGAGGGAATGAATTTTCATCTTTATTAACCAAGTAGGACTTCAGTAATAGAGACCATATTCCTCAAATTGATAAACGCAGATATGGAAATTTCAACTGATGTAACATTATTGAAATACGATTAACGAACTAGAAATGGAATGAAACAGTATATTTTACAAACAACCCCTTAAAATGGAGTGAGTTGTGATACTTAGGCCTATAATTTAAAACCTATCACGGGTTCAAACTCCGTTTGGGGTGAGAATTTTCGTACAGGTTTCTTTAAAATAAAAAATAAAAACTATTTCTTTGAACAAAATGCTCTCAAATATCTGCCCTAAATGAAATGAAAGGATTGAGTTTTCGAAACTCTTTCCTGTCTTTTCGTTGACGGGCTTTCTTTTTCAGGTCGAAGAAACCGAAGTCTCCGCCGCCCTCTCACCCTCACGAAGAGTCTCCGCCGTTTTTTCTACACCCACACGCCCTAACGAAACCAAGTCTCCTCCGATCTCTACACACTGGACTGGGCACAAGTTTGAAGAACCGAAAGACTGAACAAGATTCACTACCGCTTGTATCTTCCAGGGGAATTGAAGATTTTGGATCATTGTAACTGAGTGAGAATGAGGGACACAAGAATCTGGATTCCAGCGGAATGGTGACGAAAATGATGTTCTTCCAAAGCTAATGTCTTGGAGTCTGTGGTGACGTATATCAATTAAATATTATTATTGATTTTTTATTATTTCGTTTTAAATCGCTCTTTCGGATGAGAGTGTACGTGTTAATTCTTCAAGGATCTCTGCAAATCAAAGAATTTAAGCTTATACGGTAAAATTAAAACAGATTATGGTTCAAGCTCTTCTGTGGGAATGAATATATTTATTACGAATTGTTGCCACGTCCAATGAAGTTTATTCCGACACCGCGACACGCCACTTTGTACAACGAGATCACGTGATTGCGTTTGGCGTACTCGTAAAATGACACTTCTGGAATTTTATCCATAAATATATTATTATCTTTAATACCGTAATGAAAAGATGGCGAACACAAGCAGTCAAGGAATAACATTGCAACATTACGAAAATAACTATAGGAATGGAATGAAACTGCAAACATCCCTTCATGATGCTAATGTCCTGGAGTTGTGACGTAAAATTTAAAATCTATTGTGAGTTCAAACCCTGTTTGGGGCGAGAATTTTCTTACATGATTTTTTTAATGGTAAAAACACTTTTTGTAACATAGTTGCTCTCATGGTTATCGGCCCCAAACGAAAAAATAAGGAAAGTGTGTTTTGGGTATCTCTTTCCTTGTCTTTTCGTGGGCGGGCCCTTTTCTTTCAGGAGGAACCAGGAACTCTAACGCTCCGAGGAAGGAATCATCGTTTGGAATTCAACAGAATCATGTTTAAATAATAATTACTATTAATTAATAATAATGCTAGTAATAATAATAATAATAATTAAGTAACTATGTATAACTTTTTAATAATTAACTAAGTGTATGTATAACTTTTTAAATTAAGTAACTATGTAGCCTACAACTTTGAAAAACCATGGCCATGGTTAAACTTATTATGAATGTGTACGTACAGAATGTTTAGTGTGTGCGATTGCCGAGTGCGCTAAAACGGTTGCCGAGTGCGCTTAGAGTAGTGCGATCACGTCAGGGTTCCGATTTTTTCTTTCGTCAGGATTTCATATTTTGCAGGGCTGTTATACTGTATGAGGTCATGTTATGAGGTTATATCATTATGAGGATGTATTTGAGGCCAGATTATGTTATTACTCAGGATATTTTGAGGTGTTACGAGTGAGTTCATGATAGTATCATTGAGGGTGTATTTGAGGCCAGATTATGTTATTCAGTATTATTTTGAAGCAAGTTTTCTCTCGTTGTGTCAGGCGGCCTGCTATTGCGCTGCGCGAAGTTTTGTTGAGGCAAGGGTATGTTAGAGCTCCCCTAATTTAAAGCCGATACCTCCACGTGGTGGGGAGCGGGCAACGTTATTGCCCCTTTGCATCTCAGGGGCATGACGGCAAAAATTGGCTTTTCGCAGCTCTTAATTTATTTTCAGATAATCGATTGATATTGTGGATTTTCAAAAGAAGAGGATGCATGACTAATGACTATCAAGTATCACCTCTTGGAACTAGACTATACCGGTAGTTCGCCTTCAAGCAACAGGAAGTGTTTTGAGGTAATTATTAAACTAAATAATTAATTCACTAATAATTGATCCTAAAAACATTATTTCCCGAAATATTATAAAGACAAACGCGCAGTAAACAATGAAATGCCCCACTTCGAGATGTGAGCTGACGATCTCTGGCAGGGGTTGCCACTTTTCCCGTAGTTTGTTGCGATGAGCGCCATTGATTATTATCTTGTTACATTATTAATACATTTAATTTCCCCTTTTATCCCCTTTTATTCATTATTTGAAGTGATTTGATATTTTAAATTAAATATGATTAACATATTCTGATAAAATATTATATGAATACTTTGCTAATGAATCATTTATTTCATACTTGTGCGGCAACCAAGAAAAAATTCGCTTAACAAAGTGAGTGAGACACTTTAAAGATACGACAGCAGCGATACTTCCGGTTTGAGGCGCGCGCAATAACTATTGTGCGGAAGTATATCTGCTGACAGCTGGAGCATGCGCACTGAGCAGAACTAAGTTATTGTTAATGGATTTGGTATATATGGAGTGTTAAAGGTATTCAGAACAACTGTTTTATTTTCTTAAATACCTCAATAGTATAAGTTTAAGTTATTCAAACTTAAAATCAAACAAAATAATTTATAAAATTACACTGGATAGTATTAATATTTAAGTTTTAAGAACCAGTCTGATGAAATTGGAATTGTGCACGTCTCGAAATCAAAATGACGTCACTGTTTTAAAAAAATCTCAGCAATCAGGATCATTATACATTATTTAAATTAACTAAATTTTATTAACCCACAATCAGCTCCGAAAAAAAGCATAGGGTTGAAACACGTGGTAGTATTCCGGGAGGGGAAAATAGAGAACCAAAAGTGACGTCAGCACTTAAAGGCGAGTTCGGGAGAGATGTAAACAAACCAGGCGTAAAGCAGACAGCCAGACTCCCCGAACTTAAAGTTGAAAAATAACAACAACAACAACTACGGAGTATGTATTACAGGTAAATATAAGCGTAAATAAGCGTGTTCTTAATTGTTAATACAATACAATACAAATATACTTTATTTAAAATAAAAAATCTACATAATTATATAGGCCAGATACCGGCCATAAAATTCATATATAAAAATATACATTACAATAAAATTCATATTAAAACATCTCATCAGTAATTAGACGTGGTTAGCACAAATTCTAGGTAATTCATAATTCTTAATCAAATATTGCTTAAAATTTTCTTGTTATTTAGGGAAATAATGTTGTAATCTAAGGAGTTCCAGATAGGGATCATAATATAGTTAATAAAAAAAATTATAAGAAGCTTTAATTTTATTAAAAGATCTCTTACACTTATGAGGGTGGTCCCTTGGACCAATGTAATCAGATGCCGTTAAAGGTCGGGTAATACGATATTCGTAAAATATATGGTTAGGGGCCTAGTAAATAATTACGGTACGTTAGGTTTTGATTATTTTAAGTTATTTGGGTATTATACCATGATTGTGCCGGTAGTCCGTATTATATTGGGTACCATGTACCGGTAGTCCTGACCCATGTTTGGGTACCATACCGGATTACCGGGAGTCCTGACTCCTGATCGGTTTGCGGATGCTTTTTGTCTCAAACAACTCGCCCCCAACAATTCGTCTACAACTCGTAGCCGAACAATTGGTCTCCCGAGCAATACGTCCCCGTACAATTCGTCCCCAGAAACTCGTTCCCAACAACTTGTACCTGAACAACTCGTACGAAATGTTGGGGGACGTATTGATCCAGGCGCGGTTTTAAGGTCTGCTGCTGGAGGGGGGGGGGGGTTCC
>JAQGBM010001222.1:0-11122 GCA_034698405.1 Symphylella vulgaris | reverse complement strand
ATTAAAGAATAGTGAAAATGATCACTCATGTCACAGTTCAGCATTTCTAAGGCAGAATGATGCGTTACATGAATGATAAAACACTTATTTATGGCTTAAAATATCCTGAAGATTATTGCGGTCCGCGCACTTGCACCTATAATTTAACCAAATACATTGATATCACGGAGCCAATAAAAAATTCAAGTTCATTCCGATGATCCCTATACCTAATAACATGCGTTTCATGAATGATTATATTAAGTGTATTTCTCTTATTTGAAATTTTAAAATTTTTTAGTGAACTTACCTATTGTGTTATGCAAGTTTTGATTAATTTTCCGAAAAGATACATTGGTCTTACGTCATTAATTAGTGTAACCACCTGTCTCATGCTAATTAATATAATTTTGCCAACTAATTTATAGTGCGTTACATGAATGATGCTGACCATGGAATACAATTTTGTAGATTTTTTTAAAATAACTTAACCATAACACTTTCTTTCAAAACTTAAAATTTCTTGCAGATGAAACATGTAAGTAAATAAAAAGTTATGTTCCATGACTACAACTGTAATCATTTTCGCACAAATTTATTTCAAACATGGAAATGTCCGCTGGGTACGCGTTACATGAATGACGATTCGACCATTATCCCTAAAAAATATATATTTAATATTTTAAAATTTATACAAAAACCTCTTGGAACATTGAAACAGTACTGTATTCTAAATTTTGGCTTAAAAAAATCAATTGTAACATTGCCGATTTGAGCGCAAATGACCAGGTACATAAAGTTGACAGTTTCCAGAGAATGACCCATTTATAGATTTTAGAGATTACAGCAAATTTTTAAAAATATGGCAACTTCAATGGCGGCTATAATTAAGCCACTCCTCCGCTGCAATCGGCTAGTAATCAAATTAATTTTTGTGATCGACATAAAAGGGCATTTATTATAATTTTTATATGATAAAAATCTAACAATTAAAAATGAAAGAATTATGGTCGTATGGCACGCACAATAAATAACGATTTATTTAAATACTATCAGTATGTAACTTAGTTTTTTTTTCATGGTCACCTTCATATTATAGGAAGATCATATAGTTTACCATTGTCCGTGCGCTGTTAGGAACTTGAAAATCCTTGACACAATTTGCATATGTTACAGTATGTAATGAAAAATGAACTTTTTTTTATCACAGTCTAACATCTTCTTACGGAGCATAAGTTGGTTTTTTAACGTGTGGGATTTATCACTTGCGAGCTGATGATGAAGGTTATCATCATCAGAACTTGATCACTTTCTTTCAACCAGAAATAGTAAGAGCAGTAGAATAACTAGGAATAGCAGGATGGTGAACACAACTGTGAAAAAAAAAATTAGCCTAAACAATTAAAGCTAGTTATATCTCCTTCCTCATTTTAAGTTAAAGACGAACAAATGCTCTTTCCAACGACGTAAGAATCAAGAAAATCCGTTGCCTAATTGCTGAGAAATTTACATTTTATTGTTTAAAAAAAAACCTAGTTATTTAGCTTGGTTACCATGGCAACCGTCTAGTATAGCTAAACGGAAAGGTACCGAAATCTTGGAACTGGAACCCTGCCAGAAATGTGAACAGGGCCGGATTACCATAAGACCAAATCCACGAATGCAAACATAAACAATAGTTCTGCTCAGTGCGCATGCTCCTGTGAGAGCATATACCGTATAACTTACTTCCGCACAATAGTTATTGCGCGCGCTTCAAACCGGAAGTATCGCTGCTGCAGTGATCGTGGATTTGGTCTATACCTTTGAAAGCTAAGTTAAATTGACCCAAGAAGGCGATCATTGTGATTGTTTGCTGTTTATCCCATCAGGTTTAGCCTCATTTTATAGTCTATAAACAATAAACAAGCAAGCTGATAATAATATTTAAATATAACTTACACCTGAAGCAATTATTGCTGTTCTGTTGCACAAATAGTTTTCTAGATTTCCCCTACTGTAATCCATTCCAGTTAGGTGTGTCATCACTGATTCTATTATCGACGTATCATCCCAACATCAGTGTTCAAAGACTCAAGCTTGGAGGTGTCTTATGTTAATATTTTTGACATTCACCACGTTATAATCTTACTTTATAACGTAAGTTATACATATATATATAAATTATGTAATAGCCTATACACAACTCGGTGTTTTCGTACATGGAAGATTATACACGAGTATAACAAAGAAATCTTGCGTCTATAATATAGTGGTTATATACAGTATTACATACAGTACGAGATACGACCCTACGTTGTTCCATGCATAATTGACTGTATTTTACTGACACTAGGCGATGAAGTTGCAGAACTCACGCCATATATTGAATTTTTTACATTGTTTTTGTGTTAGATAAAACGAAAAAACCGCTATATACTTCATACTTTGTAGTTATATTTAGAATACAGGAAAGATTATACCCCATATTCCGTAGGGGTATATACAGAAGTTCAACATTTGGGAAAAAATTGATTTCTCCGTAATAACTTGCAGTAACTGAGTTTAATAGTGAAATTATCATCATTAATACATTAATAATATTAAAATTATAGCGTTCATCGAGTTTAAGTAGTTTTGTCTTTATTAACTTCATAGCTCCGATAAATTATTTATTTTATTACTAAAATATTAAGTTGTACATTTGCGAGCTCTAAAGAAAAGTGATACATCATTTATTTGTAATATCTGATAGGTTGAAGTTCTTTCTGTAATCGGTTCGAATAAGTGAACCGAATAACATGATGATTTCTCCGCTTGTCCGCGTTTACATTCCAAGAACTGTTTGAACTCAAGTCAAGGACTTTCTTCTTTGCTGGTCTTTTTCTCGCCATAAGAACCTCGATACAGAAAACTACACCTGAAATTATGAAAATCAAATAAGACTAAAAAAACTATATAATTTGATAAATCTTGGAAAGGCAATCACTCTACCAAGGATAAAATAATGACAAAACGTACAACTCAGAAATAGTCCGGCTATTCCAAAGAAAAACACCTGTTTCATCGTGTGAAGTTCGAGTTGTTTGGCACTACTCGTTATTTTGGTTGGATCTTCGAATCGTCTCGCAGCCATTTCAACTTCCGTTTCCCACTTTTTAAGGAACCCAAATTCTCTTGCTGACTGAATGCTGAATAAAAGTTATGAAAACACTCGATTAAAGAGCCAAAAGAATGAAGAATCTGTATTTAAAGTTAATTCGTCAAATAGATATGTTACTCACTAAAAGTTGATGACTTTCTTAAAAGGACTGCCTTTGCTAATGGCATATGTTCCCATAATTAACAGCAAACCCGAAGTTGAAATGTGGTACTGGCCCGTTCGGTTGTAGCTAGCGACTACAATTTCACCTTTCATTGAAACGAAGCCATAATTCTGGTTAATAACTCGAGAATAAGGATCGGAGGCAAAAGACTCGCTCCACCCTGACCAGTGTGCCGCCGAAACCTGCCACAGTTTATGCAGGATTCCATCTTTTGAATTCTGAAAATAAACAACAAAATTATTGCTTATAACCAAGATTTTTGCATTAATTGGTTATGTATCAAGAGTATATAATTGCTTACTGTACATTTGAATTATATACTCTCGGTTATATTCATTACCTGAAGCATGACGTCGAGGGCAGTATTTGCATAAAGCCCCCATGCCATTTTCCCTTTAGATACTGCGTCTAGAAGATCTTCGGCTGAATCAATAGTTTTTTCCTTGTTGGGTATGGTGAATTCGGCTGATATGAAATTTTCGTAACACGAATTGAACACCACAAGAGCCAGTAACCACGTGAGAATTAACACATTTACCGAACGTACTTCAGATCTCAAACTATGGGCTGTCATCATAGAAAACAAAACAATTTATATTTGGGTTAATATAATTATCATGAATCTATTGTCCTTTCAGAATGAAATAGACTTATACTTACTTTCTCCAAATAACATTGCGAGTGATCTCCAGAGTGTGTTTCCAATTAGATCCAGCACCAAAGTGAGTCTTGATCGATTCGGTTTGTTTCGGAAGGTGTCGAATAAAAGTGAGAGAATGGTGATGACGAATAAAACCATAAATATACAAAGAAACGCCTGAAAAATTTTAGAAGTTTGAGAACACTAATATATAGAAAACCTATTTGGTCACGTAAAGTATGGGAGTTTTCCCATTGGAAATATAGGCAAAAGCTCCGGTTATGTGACCCAAAAGGCATTTTGTAGTAGGCCACTTAGTACTTACGAATGGCGAATACACGTTGAGGAAATAAGTATCATTTGTGTGGGCGACTGGCTCTTTCGTAATGATGAGGAAAGTATTTATATCTAACGGGACTGCAAAGTCGACAACGGTCAACCTTTTTTCGGTGTATCCACAACATAATCCCATATCAGCCTCCTTTTTTTATACAAAAAAAGATAAGATAACTTAATTATGTTAGGCTATGTAGTATGTATGATTGTTTTCTGCAGATTAAATTGCACTGCATTTTATAAGGCTCCTCTAGTCCTCGTAAACTTACTCCATTTTTGACCATTCCAATAACTCCTCCCCATGTTCCATTTGGATGAACGATTTCCCATGTTTTGTCGGGCGATACGGCAACTTCAAAACTACATACATACAAGATTTTTATTTTTTGAGTTGGTATTAAATTCTAATTCAATGGTTTAAATAAATGTTCAATCTAAAATCTTACTCGGAATGTCCCAGATATTGAAAGAAATCTCTTAAGAACAAAACCCACAACAGGAAATATGGTCTCTTTTGGCGAAGTTCTTCTTCGGTAACTGAAAACTGCATTAGAAATAAGTTTAAAAGTATTTAACCTTTGCTTGCCCCAAGGCCAAAGGTATGCAAGTTAGACATGGTTCACATTCCTCTCATAGATGCTTAAGCATTTTAGAAATAAGAGAATTTAGTACTGAACAAACCCGCACTAATTTATGTGGTTTTATCAGCACCTTGGATGCTGAAAATAAAATAATACAACTTACACCAGATGAAATTATTGCTGTTCTGTTGCACAAATAGTTTTGCAGATTTGCTCTACTGTAATCCATTCCAGTTAGGTGTGTCATGATTTCTATCGGTGTATCACCCTAATGACTTGAACCCAAGCTACATAGCTGTCTAAGTGTCTATTATAGTGTCTAAATATTTTTGTCACATAACTTAACAAACCAGATTGAAGTGTAACTAATTAGTACACTAAGTTATAACCAATACAGAGTATTCACCCCGGGTAATCTTAGTGTATCACTTATGAGTACTGTACTTGTATTTGTAGTATTTATACTCGTACGCTATCCATGTTATTGTACCTGCTTCATAAAGTTGCCACTTAGGTGTTTACGTATTAAAAGTTTACTATAGCCTAAGTAAGAAATCTTGGATCTAACTTTAGTGGCTATACATTGTTTCATACATGTATAATTGACTCGGTATTTTACTGACAGGCGATGGAGTACAACACCTCACGCCACATTGAATTTTTTACATTGTTTTTGTGCGAAAACCCCGCTTATATTATTATGGAAATGTTTACTACAGGAAAGAATTAAATTATCTTAATGTTATTGAGTATAATCCAGATATAAGTTAGGTATGGTATGATACAACATTATTTGGAAAAAATAATTGTGATTTTGTAATAATTACCATAGTTTATTCACCCTATTTTCACTTCTGAAAATGAATACGTTTTATTTCCACTGATGCATGATAAAAATTATTTATTTAAATACAGTACAACAAAATGTTAAGACTACATTAGCGATAACTTTAGAATCCGTATTAAGTTAGCCTATACAACATGATTTATTAGTAATATATGATAGGCCGAAGTTCCTGCTGTAATTGATTTCTTTGTTGGTCCGTGTTTACTTCACAAGAACGGTTTGAACCCAAGTTAAAGTCTTGCTTCTTTAGTCTTCTCGCTGTAAGAACCTCGATAATGAAAACTACACCTAAAATAATATCATAAAACTATAATATTATTATTACAATTAAATTAGTTCAATATTGTCAAAACGTACAACTCAGAAATAGTCCGGCTAATCCAAAGAAAAACACATGTTTTACGATCTTAAGTTCGAGTTGTTGAGTATGGCTCATTATTTGGTTTGGATCTTCGAATCGTCTAGCAGCCACTTCAACTTCCGTTTCCCACTTTTTAAGGAATCCAAATTCTCTCGCTGACAAAACACTGAATAAAAAGTAATAATAATTATTAGATACAGTACGAATAGTAATGGTGACTAAATAGATAAGTTACTGTATAATTATTTAATAGGCAAAGAATAAGAAAAACTTACTAAAAGTTGATGACTTTCCTAAAAGGACTGCTTTTGCTAATGGCATATGATCCCATAATAAACAGCAAACCCGAAGTAGAAAGGTGGTATTGGCCCGTTCGGTTGTAGCTAGCGACTACAATTTCACCTTTCATCGAGACGAAGGCATAATTCTGGTTTATAACTCGAGAATAAGGATCGGAGGCAAAAGCCTCGCGCCACCCTGACCAGTGTGGCGCCGAAACCTGCCACAGTTTATGCAGGACTCCATCTTTTGCTGTCTGAAAATAAAATAAATTGAATCTGATTGTTTCATCGACTATTTACCGTACATAACAATAATCATTTTATTACTTGAAGCATTATTTCGAGGGCAGTATTTGCATAAGTCCCCCATGTCATTTTCCCTTTAGATACTGCGTCTAGAAGATCTTCTCCCGAATCTATGGTTTTCTCCTTATTTGGTATTGTGAATTCGGCTGATATGAAATTTTCGTAACACGAATCGAACACAACAAGAGCCAGTAACCACGTGAGAATTAACACATTTACCGAACGTACTCCAGATCTCATTGAACTGGCTGTTAATAAAAACAAAACAATTTATTTGGAAGCTTCGTGAGATTAATACTCCGTATATATGCATTAAAAGTTATGGGGGATTTTAATTTTTAAATCCCTTATATTGAGTGATACTTACTTTCTCCAAATAACATTCTGAGTGATCTCCAAAGGGTGTTTCCTGCTAGACCTACCAGACTGAGTCTTGCCCTGTTCTGATTGATTCGTAAGGTGTCGAATAAAAGTGAGAGAATGGTGACTGCGAATAAAGTTGTAAATATACAAAGAAACGCCTGAAAAGGTATTGAAGTTTGAGAACACTTAATATTGAAAACACCGCAGGGGGAGCCGATATTTTGTAGTACACTTACAAACGGCGAATACACACTGAGGAAATAAGTATTATTTGTATGGACAACTTTCTCCTTCGTAATGATGAGGAATGTATTTATATCTAATGGGACTGCAAAGTCAATAACATTCATCCTTTTATACGAGATTCCAGAACTCATTCCAATATCAACTTCCTATAACATAAAATTGATATGACTGTAGATTGTTTTCTGCAGTAGTAGTGCAGTTGCACTGTGTATAAGATGCCCTTCAGGCTTCATACACTTATATCATAAACTTACCTCATTTTTGACCATACCAATCACACCTCCCCATGTTCCATTTGGATGAATGACCTCCCATGTTTTGTCGGGCGATACGATATATTCGTAACTGCAAAGATTAAAAAAAAAGTGTTGCTTTATGGCGGATTTCCCTTGGTTGTTATGTAAACAAACAATTGATGAAACATCCGAAGATTATTAGAAAAGTATAAACCCAAAACATCCTCGTATATACAGTAATTATCTGTGATCTAAAAAAGGATGATCTGCTTCATTTGACACCAACAAGATCGACTTCTTGGTGTCAAATGAAGCAGATAGGCATCCATTTTTAGATCACAGATATTATGTTTTGAATACTTTTGTTTCATCAATAACAACCAAGGGAAATCCGCCTAAATAAGGTTATTGCGACTATACTGTCCGTGTTATTCTATGGAATCGATGTACATATTGCGACTTCTTACATTTGTCCAGCTATAAACTTACTCTGAATGCCCCAGGTATTGAAAGAAATCTTTTAAGAACAAAACCCACATCAAGAAATAAGGTCTGTTTTGGCGAATTCCTGCTTCGGTAACTGGAAACTGCATAAGAAATTTGTTAACAATAATATTAAAAGTCCACAGTGCTCGTCATAATAATTATTGTATTACTTAATGAAGTCCAATCATAAAATCGTTGATTAAAAATACACGACCAGCACATATAAAATCAATGCGTATAGTCTACCTAGTATATATAGAATACAGAAACATGCTGAAAATGAGTAAATAAAACTTACACCAGAAGCAATTGTAGCTGTTCTGTTGCACAAATAGTTTTCCAGATTTCCTCTACTGTAATCCATTCCAGTTAAGTGTGCCATCAGTATCAGAAGACTCAGGCTATAGGTGTCTTTTTTCCCAGCATAAGTATATCTATATATACCAGCAGAGTTTTTCCCCAGGAGTAGCTGTTTATAACTTGGAAGTATATTGTACTTGCGATTATTATTTGATAGTTATACTCATCATACATTTCGATCATACAATTATGGTACCGTATATAATAGTCTTGATTCTTAATTATACCCATCATTTTAAAGGTATAGTTGCATACAGTATACATAACTCAAATTATGTATTTATATGGTATAGAATCCGTTTGGATTGAAGGACTCCAAAAAGAAAACGCCAACCACAACCATTATAATACAGTAGGTGTTTTCGTATGCAAGATTGCTATAGGAACGAAGTCTTGGGCTAAGCTTATTGTTTCATGCATAATTAACTCGGTAAATTAGACCGGTAGTGTGCAGTCGACAACTTATGCAACAATTCACGCCATATACTGAATTTTTTATGAGGTACATAGTTTTTGTGCGAAATAAATACTTATGGATACTTTTAGAACAGCTGCTGGACCTGGACGTAATAATAAAGGGTGGTCAAAAAAATCAAACCTCGATTGGGCTCCTTTTGTTATCAAATTATTGTGCAAAATTTAAAGTAAATCTGATATTAAATATTTAGAGGTTGATGCAGCAAAATGCATCTTTTTATGCTCAAATTTCCATTTATTCCACATATTAAACGTCTGAGGTCTGAAGCAAAATTTTTGAAATGTGGGTCAATGGACACGTGATGTGGTTTTGGGACAAAAAAAAAAAACTCTAGGAGATATTTTAAGATAATTCATATCTTCGTAACCGTTGAACGGATATGGACGTGTGATACATAGAAATGACCGTATTAAATAGATCTATTTTAATACGAAGTATGCAAAAATATTATGATGTCACAGCATGAAATAAAAAGATATGTAAGAAAAACTGACGTTCGATTGAGTTTTTCTGAAATATCTTTTTATTTCATGCTGTGATGATCCCATAATATTTTTACATATTCAAATAGGTCAATTTAATACCGTCATTTCTATATATGTGTCACACGTCCATATCCGTTCAACGGTTACGAAGATACAATTATTTTAAAATCTCTCGTAGAGTTTTTTGTCCCAAGACCATATCACGTGACCATAAAATGATGTGCAAGTTTTAAGGTCCATTAAGTAACATATTAAACGTCTGAGGTCTGAAGCAAAAATTTTGAAATATGGTTCAATTCAATCATTGCCCAAAATGGATGCCCAGCCTGCGCTGGTAAAAATCATTATTATAGTTAAAATAATGTGATTTTTAAAAAATATTAGCCTAAATAGTTATCATTTATAGCTAACCGCAATGCTTGACCCAAGTGATCGAGCAACAGTGAAAAAATGTTTTCTTTATTTCCTAAGTTTCCACAATTTTTATTTTATATCATAACTTTTTTAAATTATATTTTTTAAAGTTATTTCTTGATTATTTTGTTTTTGAATTTATGTATTATTATAATTATTTTCTAGTTTAGTCTCTACCTACCTGTACTTCCAATATTTTCGTACAACTCGATTCCAGAAATTAATACTTCGTTTAACTTAGAATACTTTTTTTCATATGCTTAAAATTTCTTTAGGCACAGTTTATAAATAAGCATGGATTTATAATCATGGGAAACTACGAAAAGTGATGTAAAATGGTTCATCAACGGCTAAGTTATATAATCAGAAAATACCCCGTAAACTACGATATGTTACAGGATTCAACTACTCCGTAAATAATTTTAAGTTGCTATACCTCAGGTAGTTACATGGTTCTATAATAGTGTATAAGTTAAATCATTTAAAAAAAAGATTATATTGGCTATTGGGATTGGCTAATATATTTTTCATTGCTTGTATACTGTGTATATAGTCTAAATACCGGTACTCAAAATTGTATAGGCCTGCACAGTATTTTTTTTATTTATTTAAGTTATATACAAAACATTTGTTTTCGGTAAATTTCCGATTTAAAAAAAAAACGTAAAATAAAATTTATTGGTATAAGTTATTTAACATTTTTCTCCATGGGGAAAACCTGTGTGGAGAAAAAACATCATGTCAGCGGTGTGGTGACAAAGCCCAAAGCCACTACCGCCGGTAATATCTGATTGGCGGAAATTCTTGCTGTAAATGGGTCGAATAGGTAAACCGAATAACGTGATTTCTCTGCTGGTTCTTATTTTCATTCCAAGAACGGTTTGAAGTTCCTAAGTGGAGATCTTGCTTCTTTGATCTTGATGTTTCCGTAAGAACCTCGATTAAGAAAACAACACCTGGAATAATAAAGATCAAATACCTGAAGTTAAAACTACTCCGTAAAAATAGTTAAATACTCAGTAATTGGCAAAACGTACAACTCAGAAATAGTCCGGCTAATCCAAAGAAAAACACGTGTTTCATCGTATGAAGTTCGAGTTGTTTGGTGTTGCTAGTTGCCATTTGTGTAGGGTCTTCGAATCGTCTCGCAACCAGTTCAACTTCAGTGTTCCACTTTTTAAGAAACCCAAATTCAATCGCTGAGAGAAAGCTAAAAGAAAAGTAGCCAGTATAGCATTAGTTCCTGTTTCATGTTTGTCCAACTTGACAGGGGAAACGCTGTCATAACATTGTCTGACATTGTTGATTGAGTTGAAAGCATAAGTTGTTAGAACCGGATATTTACTCACTAAAAGTTGATGACTTTTCTAAACGGACTACTTTTACTAATGGCATATGTGTCCAGAATTACCAGGAAA
>JAQGBM010001221.1:0-11125 GCA_034698405.1 Symphylella vulgaris | reverse complement strand
TATATGAAAACTAGTTTATATTATATTATTATAAAAATCTTTTTTTTTTATATTATTATTTTGTTATTATATGCATGGAGAAAGATTTTTTTTTCTTATTATAAAACAGGCCTGCATGAAGTAAATAATAATAAATTTTTAAAGCCAGCGGAAAAAAATTTTGTATTAAAATGTAATGTCTTATATTATATACCGGTACCTGGTATCAGAAATACAATGTATTTCTTCTATCTGCTAGTATAATAATTATAACAGGCCTGAAATGCCTACATTCTGAATGAAAATTTAAGCTAGGATATATGGTATATTCCTGTACACGATGACCGTGTAGCCTACACTCTGAATAATAATTGAAACAGATGCGCATTCTGGTCAGGTTTACAGCAGTGTTGGGACCATTCCGGGAAGTTCCATTCCCATTCTTTGAAGGAATTAGCCATTCCCATTCCATTCCTTCAGTTTTTCGTTCATTCCCATTCCCATTCCTTACCCTCTATTTCCATTCTTTTTTTTTTTGCAATTTTCACAATAATTTAAGAACTCATTTTTTTATTTTTTGATATAAGTAATAATCATTGATTTTCAAGAGATGTTAATATACAATTATACAGAGGCCTATAACGTTATTTTGCTATTTCTAGTTTCTACATTATTTTAGCATTCAGCCTTGTAAAAATAAAGGATGTATATATAGGCATACACTCTTTTTCTCCTCATCTTTCTGCTTCATTTTTGCATGGACTGCATGCTATAAAAATGATGTAGAAACTAGAAATAGTATTATAACGTACGTTAGGCTTTTGTATAATATTAACATCTCTTGAATTCTCTACAGTAAAATAATTCTGCACCATTTTGATTACTAAGAAATATTTTACAAAATGTTTAATTTATTGATAAAAATTTCGAGATAATTTTTTTTTTCAATATTAATCATGCCTTAAAAATCTATAGACCATATCCACGAATGTAAACAAAAACAATAGTTCTACGCATGCTCATGCGGCATATTTTCTTCCGGTTTGAAGAGCTTAGCCTGTTTTCTCTCTGCTCTTTTTGCTCCTAACCTGTGTTATCCAAAATTTACGAGTCTAAGTTATGTTGCAGTTAGGCCTAAAGAGAGTTTACTAATTTTTACACATAACCCCGCTACCTAATTTGCATATTGTGCGCGCCTCAAACCGGAAGTATCGCTGCCACAGTTCGTGGAATTGGTCTATAATATTGTATTTTTCCATCATTCTTTCGACACGGATATGAAACTACAATCTTAATAGAGAGAATGGAGGAGAATTTTAAGATTATGATGGTTTGTTCATGAGTCACACGTACTTCGTATCTATCCATTTTCAAAACAACATTTTTTTTTACCCTACTGTATGTGAAATGCATTATACGCGACATTATTATAAACTTTTCTGCTGTTGGAGCGAAAGTTTTTATAGTTTATACCTCTGCTGCATTGTGAGTTGAATGAGAGATGGGAGAAAAATCTTAATGTATATTTAATTGCAGTATTACACAACTTTTTTTCCCCATGCTAAATGTATAGTGAATATTATGCGGTTATTATCGTGATGCTTGACGTTCTGATATTACTACGAAAGTTTAAAGTGCGTAAATGTTATCCGAGAATGAAATTTCCAAGGCTTGAATAACTTATCCTGATATATGGGGTACCGTACGGTAAATTAAAGTACAAGATAAAAGTGGGGTTCCGGAGATTTTAGGGTCTAAAGTTGCCTAAAATACTGTATGTCAGCTTCCATATAAACCTATGCAAACTTCGGGACCCATTATCTCCGGAACCCCACTGCCGATCCACATTTTTCAAACTTCACCAGAAGAGGTTTGTCTATCATAGGAAAAAAAATTCAAACATTTCTGTCTCATTGAATTTTTGTAATACAATTTAATGTTCTAAATTTTTTCCATAGACAACTATACAAATTTCAGGGCCTCGTATCTCCGGAATTTCGGGAGTGATAAAAAATATTGCATTGGCTGATATTTGTGAATTAGTGTGATTCAACCTGAGGACTTACTTGCAACACTCCATCCCCCGTCAACATCAGAGATTACATATTATTTAAACTATATCTATAGGGCATCTTTATTATTTTTTACACAAGATATTTTTAAAGCCTTTTTTATGTGGTGCATGGATTGAGGAAAGATTTTTTTAAAGAAATTATACTTGGATCTTGAAAGTTAAGCTTCTTCATGATAAAGTGTATAATATTAAAGCTGAACTCTGCATACTTTCACAGTTTCACTTAACTTTTTTACCCAAGTCTTTCCATATTGTAAATCCCGCGTATTGTAATCAAATAAGAGAACCTGGGGGAACTTGGGATATATATAGAGAAGATGATTGTTTCTCCTCTTATACATCTAAGTTACTTTGTTCTACTGTAACTTGTATTATCCTATACAGAACTCTTATGGAACTTTAGTTGACCTAACTTGAATTTCTTTAATTAACATCTTGAAAAATGTTGAGATTAAGTGAGAGAAGTTTTAAGAGTTAGAGAAGGGTGTGTATTTAATGAAAGACATCATTTCCATCTCTAAACTTAGAATCCTAGTAGACTGTAAATTAAACAAATAGCTACTTTGCGTGGACGCGGTTACATCAATTTCCATCTTATACAATACATACCACTCTTTCGGTTGCATTACTCTAATTAAAACGTTACGGTCAGTATTTTAGATTATATGGGCACTTGCGGTTGACTCGGTTTTTATAATATCGAGGGAGATTAAAGCTATACTCATTAAACGCGACTAAAATGATTGTACTAGAGAGTTTGTACTATGCGGTTTGTACCTTTCTGCATAATAAGTTATATACAGTGGAAAACAAAACCACTGCAGTGCTTATTGGTTACGAATGTTGGTGCGTATTGTACAGAATAATGTTTAACATTAATAATGTAGATGAAGTAATTGGAAGTTCTATTTTGTTTTATTTAAATTTGGAATATTAAAATTACGGGGTATTAAAAAAAACTGTATAGTTTGGGAATATGTGATTGAGTAGGGGAGAGTAGGGAGACTTGAGACGAGGGAGACTTGAGACAAGTCCTTTTTTAAGCTGATAGAATAACTAGCGCCCTCAACATTTTTTTCTTCAAACTACTTCACTTTTTCTGAATGTTGTGGACTATATGGTGCGAAGTATGATAAATTTGTATTAAACAATACATTTTGTAGAACTTTAGCTTGGTTAATTTAGAAACAATATGGAAGACCACGGCGCACATCGTGAGCTGAACCATCACAGAAGTGTGTTCTGCATTCTTATGAGTACCACACTTCGTTTTAGTGACTCCCTCTCGGGGTAGAGAACTAGAAACTATGTGCTGTGGCCTTCCTTATAGGCAATGTATAAGAGTTGTGGTGGGTGTTTCGAAATTGAATAATCGCTTCAAAGCAACACCCTACCTACACCTACAGGTTCTCATTCTTCTGCCCTACCGGAAATACGCCTACAATGAAAATGGGGAACATGCAGATTGGATCCATATTAATATAATAATAGTATGTAGCCTATAATATGGATTCACGTATACTTGCATTAAAATAGAATACCGGTATTATTTTGATAAACATAGGAAATTTTAGGAGAATTTTTGTTCTTTTACCGCAGCCCCAAATTTACATTAATTTAGTTCGTACATTTTCACCTGCAATGTTTGTTGAAACTTTTCAACTCTTAGAAAAAACTAAAAGTACTATTTCAGAGGGGAAAAAACATTATCTATCATAATTATTGGAGTAAGGAAGAAGTAAAGAACATAAGTTAATATTTCGTACGGTACCTGTGTACCTCAAGAAAACTGCAGTAAATTTTAATACTAGATCCATTTCTTACCTTAGGCTCAGTAGCTGCTGTAGCTCTGTATCCCTGTACTATAAGTACTAAACAACTTCATAATCTTCTTCTTCAGAAAGATAAGCTGGCGCTGTTCGTAAGATACGGTAGCCTAATAATAATATGCTGATCATTTGGGAATTTTTTTGTGCTCAGATTTGAAATGACTTATTATGCTTCAGGGTTTTAGGCTCAGTATACCTTTAGAAAAGAACGTAGACTACGGTACGGTACTTTTCAAAGCCCATCATGTTATATTATAGTACCTTGCAGTGTATTGTTGTTCTATTTTCTCTCTGTTATTTGAAATAACCTATAGACTAACTAGAATAAATTGTTATTTAGTACCGATGAGAGATAAGCTTATCATAAATCTGAACATGGTTCACCTGGTTTTAAAGGTTTACTATTGGATTTGCCAGTTAGTAGGCTATACTGCATCATCACCATCACCTACCGTATAGATTTCATGTTATAGGCCTACTGTATGTAGTACTGCGATGAATGGTAATGGATTTTATGTTTTTTATGTTTTGAATATTGGTTTTGATGTTTTTTTTTACTGGAAAATTGATTTCTCATGCAATCTAACATACTACATAATATTATAAGGTATTCCTCTGAAGAATTTATTGAAATTTGGAGTGTTTTATAGAAATGAGGTTCTTTCTTTTTTCCAAAAATTTCAATTAGCATAGAATCATTGAATTAGAGGTGAGAAGGAAGTGAAGGTCTCATAGCCGTCGTATGGGAGAGAACGTTACCATGCACCTGTTCTGTTCATGTAGCCGCCATATTCCACAAGATGATTGAAAATGCGTGCTATTGGAGGAAAGAGTGCACGCTTGCTGGCACCATATTCCCTCCTCACAATAGAAAATGCAGGCTTGGAGAGAAAAAGGTACATGGTCACGCTGACTTTCACTTCCTTCTCACCTCTAATTCAATGAGAATAATACAATTATTGTGCCATTTTGATCACAAAGGGCTATTTTCAGGTTGTTTTTTTTTTTTGGAAAAATCGAAAATCCCATTATGGATAAATAAAATACTGGGCAAGTATTAAAAACAAAAATACAACATTTGGTCAATAAAGATCATAAATGATTTATTACTTTTGCTTGTAAAAAACACAAGTTTTATTTCTTCGGATGTTAAACCGTCACAAACATCATCTTATAGAATTATTCATAGTAAAAAAATCTTTCTCACTTTTTATTTAATTAATTAATAATTTTTTTTACTCTTAATTATAATAATAATAAGAAAATTAATAATAATAAAAAAACAAAAACATTTTTTATAGTAAAATTCTTTTGTTTTCATTTATATTTATAGATAAAGACACTCATTATGATTTTTGTTTATCCATTGTTATTTAATTATATTAAAATGTACAGTATGTATAATATATATTATATTTATTTAACAAATACACCCTGTTTCCATAGTATTGATTTCGTCTTATAGTGTCGATGATTTGAAAATCACGACGATTAGAGCAAGAAGTATGGCTACCATGGGAAACCTCACAGCGCTGCCGCCATTATTGAAGTAAGAAATACCTGTCAAATAGAAAATAAGAAGAAAAGAGATTAATTTCAACAATATTCTCTCAAGGAAAAAGATAGGATTATTATTTTCCATGATACACAGCAAGGATATTAACGTAATGAGCTTAATGACTGCTGCTGCTGTAGCCATCTTATTGTGAATGCTTTATAAATTCTCTTGATGCCATAAGTGAAGCGTAATTACGATAATTTGATATTATTATTATTATTAAAATAGAACCTTGCTTTTGTTTTTGGAATATAAATAATACGAGTAATTATAATTTTCTCGAAACTTTTATAGTCAGTTTATTCCGTTGACGATTCAGTTAGCAAGGGACATTTTTTAGAATGGTAAATCTTATGTGGGGGATGTCTATTTTCACTGGATCGCTGGGTTCGCTGCTATCGCTCCCAAAATTTACGGGATAGAATCTTAACTTTCTATGGAGAAAATGGTAGAAATTTTTTTTTAACATTTAAATTAGTTTTAATTTGTCCCACACCAAGATAGAACTCAATGGAAGTCATCCCTATTTTTTGAACATTTTTTCTCTCCCGCGTTCATCCGATAGGTGGCATGCTCATATGAGTTGAAAATATGGTTAAGGACTGGAGGGACAGCCTCCTACTAATTAATACACTGTATAATTCCTCTTCCAATTTTGTGAATGACAAATATTAGTCATATATTGGCCTTAAAAATATGCAAGAAAAAAAATTTAGCAGTGCCTCGCTTTAGATTTCGATGCATTGTATGTGAGAAAGTGATACCCTGTCTACATTATCATCGTTTTATCATGATACGTTGAATTTTGAGAATATGTATGCGTACATTCGTATTAAAATTATGCGCACTATCATGCAAATTTCAATTTATCATGAAACGATGATAATGTCGTAGACAGGGTATGATTGGTTCATGACCTCATTGAGTAGCCTACTCATACATACAATGACACATTTTGTAAGTTTTAAGAATCAATGAAGGAAACATGTTCCTTCGCATATAGTGTATAATCGCGAAGTAATTCTTTATGTTGCCTTCGAACACCTGTTTGACATGTCTTGCCTGCTGATTGATCCCTTCGATTACTAATTTATTTGGGTTTCTCAATTTCCGTATCATGTGTATAACATAAGCTTACATTATCCTCATTCCAATGAAACCATTTTTGTATTCTTTATAATACGTATAGAGATGACCTTATTTGTTGCATTCTCAAGACCTTTAATTTTTCATTTTTTTCCCTATAACTCACGCAATATAGATTCGGAGTTTATACAGACGTGCATAATAGCTTGAGAAATAGCACAGGTGTCAATCCATTTTTATGTTGCATGTCAAAACATATTGCACGAAACGGGGGATGATGGGGTGTAACCCTTATATTATTTTAGTATAAACACAAATAATTTGTGTGGAGTGTGTAGTACAACATTGAGGTATCGGTGTAAATTAAAAACGTAAGCTGTTTTTTTTTTTTGTTCTCCCTTCTTGCTGTTGCTATATTTATTCAATCATAAATGTTTGCATTAACACGAACACGCAAGTGTAATGAATCATTTACTTATTTAAAAAAATAATATATTATAGGCTACCATTATACTGTTTAAAAAAAACTAATTTAAACGTAAAAAACGGCTTTTCTACCATTTTCACCATAGAAAGTTAAGATTCTATTCCATAAATTTTCTTTGCACCATGGGAGCGATAGCATCAAACCAGTGGTGGCTTGAGTTAAGAATATCCTCGATAATCATGCTGGAGTGAAGTTATCAATCGATAATTTTTCACCTAGGTCACGTGACGATACAGGTATTCTATATAGTTAAATTTACCTCGAGCTATAGGATAAATTTTCGTTAATTTTTTGCTTTCCCTCGTGATAATGTCAATCTGAAATTCCCTCGTGAATTTCAATAATTAGACATTATCACTCGGGAAAGCAAAAAATTACCGATTTTTATCCTAGCTCTTGGTATATTACTACTGAGAATTAACCTCATAGCCGTGTTGTTTTCGGAAAACAACACACGTGTTGTTTTCATCTGACCTTATTCGGTTAATTCTCCAATGAATGTACCTGAAGAATCGGTCACTCGGTGTATTGATGATAAATTTTCACCTCGTGAGATTTTTTTGCAAATACGAGGTAATTTCCCTCATTTCATTCGGGAAATTAAAATGTAAAAAAAAAAATCTCACTCGGTCAAAATTGATCATCAGTGAAAATACAGCTCCTCTATTATACAGGTACATTACAACTGAAAATTGCATGGTCCAGCGCTGCCGATTTCTTGCTATGAAGTTATTTGTCAAAATTTTGCTTAAATCTTACTATTGTAATCATTTTAATTTTTTCCTTTCTAAGGAGTTGCGGGCGGAAGTGTCCCTTTGCCAACTCCTTCCCCATTTTCCTTCTTAACTTCCACTGTTTTCGAAACATTTTCAATGGCAAATTTGGTTTCCCACTGTTTTCGTTACTAAGTTACCTGGTCTTTCGTGGAAAACTTAAGTGTTTTACTGATGTTGAATATTGTCTCTATCGAGCCATTTTAACGAACTTTAAAAATATGTTTTGAATTTTTTATTTTAACTTACTTTTAAACTGTGAAAAAGCGTCGGGCTGTTTACGTCGCTTTTTCACAGTTAAAACAATTCAAAACATATTTTTAAAGTTTGTTAAAATGGCTCGACAGAGGTCGACAATATCCGACATCAGTAAAACACTTCAGTTTTCCACGAAAGACCAAGTGTAACGAAAACAGTGGGAAACCAAATTTGCCTTCACTATTTTCAGGGTTTATACATAATCTGCACAATGTGACTTCACGAAAAAGTTTATGCCCTGATCTCAAATAATTTATTCATTTCATTATTTCCGACTATCCCGTATAGCCAGACTTAAACTTTTCGTTAAATTCAAATGTATTCAGTATTATACGAGTCCACATAAAGTGAGAAGGGTGTACAGCAACGTACAAAAGAAGTCCATTTCCGTAAAGTGTATCATTTATTCAAGAAAATAATGATATGGCTGAGAGCTCGCTTTAATCATGGAGCTGCATAATATGCATAATTATGCAGCTCCATGCTTTAACCTACCCTTGACCACACCACGTAACATTAAACACAGCTATCTATTCACTCGATGAGCACTCTATAATTATGTATGTTCAATGGATTATTTAATTTAATTAAAACCGCATGATATGAAAACCATGAACTACTTTTAACTTAATAATAATGATAATAGCCTTAATTATTTCGGTTCATCTAATTCCTACTCCGTAATCCGTATATAATTTCGCCAAAGGCCCTAATGCTCTAATATCTTTGCAAATTGCGTTTATTTGGCTAATCCTTTTAAATGAACATTATAACGTGTTACGTAATTATTGAGGCCAATTTGGTCAAAATTTATTGATCATGCAGGGTGATATTTTTCCAAAAATATCACTGAAAATTGCATCGAAATATTTCCAAAAAATGCACCTGAAAATTTCAGATAGAATTTTGGGGAAAATGTTGCTCTGATATCAATAAAATGTCAATTATGGCATTCCTTTTTTTAAGGGTTTAAAATTTGAAATTTTTACGAACAACTTTATACATTAAATTTTTGCTTTCTTTGTTTGTTTCTAGGAATATGGGGTCTATTTCTGTCACCGTTGATGCCGCTCGCAGGGGATGAGCCTTTTAGCCACTAATGCTAATTTTGTGTCTTCTTGATTTAAACACTCCAATGAAATAACTGCACCGCTCAAGGAGTTAAATTCTCATTCTAAGCTTCCTGGGATTCGAACCTACAACTATTTGAGTGCGCGTTAAAATTCATCAAAATACCATCGGGGCCGACTACATGGGGATAGCATTATACAGATATCGAAGAAACATTAATAGCCCAGCCCCAGGCATATTAGGTTCAAACCCAGTTTCGATGATCCAAACGCAAACCTGGAAACAACGAAAACCTGGAACAAACTACTGTAGAAGAAATCTGATTTTTTGCATATCGATAGATTTTGATACCCCGTATAACAATTATCCAAATTCCCCAATCCTCCCGCGCGTGCGTTTTTAGTTATAAGGCCGCCATTTTGAAAAATGGTTGCCGTTTTTTACATCCAACATAATATATAAATTATTTCTTTCTGGATATTTTTAGAGATATAATACCCAGATTAAGGCAAAGCAAAGATTTTAAAAATCGGTTGATAAATTAATAATGAAGTTATGAATATTTTAACGAGCACTCCATTATAACTCTATGAGCCAGATATGCCATGTTAATCTGCTTTTTAAAATATGCATAACTTCATTAAGTTCATTATTTATCAACCGATTTTTAAAACCTTTGCTTTGCTTTAATCTGGGTATTATCATCTCTAAAAATATCCAGAACGAAATAATTTATATGTTGGATGTAAAAAACGGCAATCATTTTTCAAAATGGCGGCCTTATAACTAAAGACGCACGCGCCGGAAGATTGGGGAATTTGGATATGTTATAGCCTACTCGTAGAGGGTATCAAAATCTATCGATATGCAAAAAATCAGATTTCTTCTAGTTTGTTCCAGGTTTGAACCTAATATACCGAGTATGTTAAGAATAATTCTTCTGTTTATTGCGGTCAGGAAGTCAAACCCACGGAAATTTTTTTGAAATTTGAGCACTTTAAGGGGTTATTGTAATGTACATCAGTGAAAAAAACAACTTTATTTTGCTTTTTGGGGGGGGGGGGCAGCCCCCTTGTTTGGCCCCCCTCTAAATCCGCCACTAAAAACAGTGTTTTGAATATAATTATATATGTGTCCAGGATCTAAGAATTTTTCTGGAAAGGGGTCAATTTTAAGTTTAATGTAATAAGTAAGGAGTACTCGCTGGGTTCTCCCCCTCTCCCTTCTAAACAGCGGATAACTTAATTTCTCACAATCTTATGAATCTTGAGGGAGGGGAGGGGGGCTCGTGTCTATTCGGCCTATCCGCCACCACTGGATGCATGTAAATAACCTGAAAAATTCGATAGCCTGTATAACTTTAGATTAAACGAAGATTTAGTAATCTGATATTGTGTATAATAGCTGTATGCAGTAGAGCAACAAATGGATTATTAAGGGCTTAACAGACTTGTTGCTTGTTCTTCTAATTGAAGCCGCTTATATATTAGGCCCTATGTCAAAAGACAGTGATTGATGATGTAAGGGTTTAATGTAAGATAGATATTAAATGACCCATCAGTAAAAAAGGCAGTCATGTTCCATGACTGAAACATCATGATCGATGAAATTGGTTAAAATTTATTAGGCCTATTAAAATTAAAATGGACACATAAAAAAAAAATTATGTTATCATGTTAACAAAAGGATTTAAAAATATGTTCACAAAAGGATTTTCAATATTCAGGATTCTAATATATTCACAAAAGGATCCATAAAAAGGTTCCGCGTGTTGAAAATGTTCAAAAAGGGTTTTCAATGTTCAGCATTATAAATGCTCACAAAAGGGTTTTCAATGTTCAGCATTCTAAATATTCACAAAAGGATTTTGTACGTTCAAAAAAGGATTTTAAATGTTCACAAAAGGATTTTCATGAATGTTCGTTTCCTATGTTCAAAAAAGGCTTTTAAATGTTCACAAAAGGATTTTCGTGAATGTTCACAAAAGGGTTTTCAATGTTCAGCATTCTA
>JAQGBM010001220.1:0-11125 GCA_034698405.1 Symphylella vulgaris | reverse complement strand
CAGAAGGGTTTAATTACTCTGACCACTACCTACTAAGTATACAGTAGGCAGTGCTCTGACATAAGAAAAAAAATCACTAATTTATTTAAGTCTAAATAATTTTTAACATGGAATTTCCTATACGAGGATTACCAGCCAATCATCCACGATCCAACGTCTTGTCTACCTCACATATGCATTCATGACCAATATTAGGACTTCCTGTTGGGCCTTTCTCCCAGAAATTCCAACTCGGAATTCCGGGAAAGGACAGCGGAGGTAAAGGCGAGGGGAATGGACCTCTAAAGATTGAGTCATGGCAGCCACTCATCCTAACACCGACCACACCTGACGGACGGAACTTGACTTCCGTGTCAGCATGAGGTGACCAAACTAACCCATCATGCCACTGCCGCTATAGTAAATTTAAAATTAACCCAGCGTACCGGTGGGTGCTTCATCTGACTGTGTATATACTTATAGATACACTATTTAAATAAATACATATTTCATACCACCATAATAGAAATACAATAGCCTACTAGGCCTAGGCTAACTCGTAAGTCTATATTTATTGATTATATTGACGTGGGAGGTATACAGCAAAGGTCAATTTTTTTCAGGCAATAACTGTGCGTGCAAATAATTATTTACGAGCTAAAAAATGTAGTTACTCAAAAATCATCGTGGTGTGAACGACCTATTAGATTAACATTACTATATCGGACTGCCTCGTCCCTCCATCAATATTATCCGACGTTGTTCGCGTTTTTTACGTACCGTACGTATTGTATTATGCAAAGAACAATGGACGAGGTGCGTGATGAATAAGGAATTGATTTTCCAATTTTTTTTTTTGGTAACGGTACATGGGCAAGCTTCGTCTCGTGTTTCCGTCCATTCTTTATTTAAATACAAAAAATACTATATTTAAATGCTCTCATCGATAATGAACTAGACTCAGTGACCTTTTGGGAGGATGATGTAATTGTAGATCGTATGTTATTTATTATTTAAATGGTCCAATCTGATAACATGACATAATAGGACCAGTGATATCAATAATTTAAGGCTGAATTTTAAATTCTATTTGTACTCGTATGAGCCTAGATACAAGAAAGTAGGAAACCTATAAGGCCGGGTTAACGCGAGAGCTTTTACACGCTGCCCTGAGCTTTGATTTTCGACTGCGTTTTTTTTTTTTGGCCCACTGCTGGCTCAGGCTCAATCCCTGGTCGAAAATTTCGAAGCTAAGCTCAGTGCGAAAATCTCGAAGCTGAGCTCTCGCGTAAACACGGCCTAACTTCAGTTTCAAACGGAGATTGACTTCAGTTCAAATGTAGATGTCCAAAATAACAAAAGCATCCACTATCTATCAGGCAAAATCAGCTTGAAAACTTTACTCTTATCCAGAACGATGTCCACGGCATTTTATCCCACAGAAATTTAGTCATAATCTATGTAGAAAATCAAGAATAAAAAAATAAATAAAAAAGATGTTTCAATTGTAGTGAATGGAGCATTGTCTTTTGTGCAAACGCAAGTCCATAAAAATATAGGCTAAACTTGCTAGCCTTTAAAATAATTCTATACGGTTAAACTTAAATATATTATTTAGTTCTACAGTATTGTAAATTTACTTCTAAAGCCTTAAAAGCTTTTAACTATTTTATCTACAAAAATATAAATTTTTATTTTATCTACGAGAGTACGTCGGCGTCGGCCTCGGCCTATTTCTATTTTAAAGTCTCAAAATCATGAGGTTTTTCACAATCTTTCTGTCCATTTTTGCCTGCAATGGTATGTTACTACTAGGATATTTAGTGTGATTCAAGTGCACAGAACAACAGAGCAAGTGTAACTATCTAACTTACACTATTTTTTAACTCCCATCCGAAAGAGCCAAGAAATTTTCGCATCCTAAAATAATCGGGATTTTAAGTTCGTTAACCTTTACTCACTTGGTCAGTAGGCGAAGGCGAGTTCCACCTAAAATTTAATAAACATAGATTGTGGTTTCACTTATACAGCTTATAGTAGGTGGATCGTGTAAACAGTGGGTGATGAGACTGAATGATGACTGCCATGCGAGAATAACCAGAATCATGTCTTCCTTGATCTTATCTAACATCTACTGTACCTACCATCCGCCTCCCGGAGAACTTTGTTTTTTTACTTTTAGGCTATAAGATTTATTTAATGTGACACCGGACTTTCCACCTATGATGGATTCTAAACACCGCACCGCTAAAATATTGCCCCGCCTTCCTGGGTCCATTATGCCAATTTAGAAGTGTACTGGTTCTTAATTAAATGTTAACTTACCCTTTTTAAAGGAATAATCTTTATTTTAAGTGTAGAGAGCAAGGGGATGTACAGTATACTTTTACAAACCTATAGGTTTACCATCTCATTCGAAAGAGAGGTCCTTCAAGGAATTTTCTCATTCTCAATTTACTCACCCGAGTCACCCCCACCATGATTGGAGTTTCGAACCTTATGATCTGTAGGCTAAGTGAGTAAGTTAGGCCTACAATACTGTAGGACTATTACCTATACTCTAAAACAGTGCTGCAATCGAAAATTCTGAAGACTTATATAGACTATACTCCCCAAGTTCCTTTAAATCTTGTTGAAAGTGTAAATTTAGCCAAAACTTTTATAGTTTAAGACCCATCAAGTTTCCGACACCTACGGTATTATAGGCCTAGTATGGAAATCTAAAACAAAAAAATCTTTAAAACAAACAAGCAAGCAAGAAGCTGTTGTGTCGTTCATCAACAGAAATGTTTTGCACGATCATGCAGCACATCTGACTCATTTTAAAGTCATTCAAAGCTACCCATGTTTCCATCTCAAGATAAAACAAACGATTTATGAGGATGGGAAGATCGAGAACCTAAAACTTAAGAACCTACAACTTAAGAACCTACTAATTTATACTCGCTACATCTCTTTTTATCAAACAATAACCCCTCTCTCTCTTAGTACAAAATTTGCCAAAAACCTGATCCTCTTGATAAGGGTACACTACCAGATTGACATTTAAGGATGTGCGGGGAGTGGGACCAAGGACGTGACATAGCTTGACATCAGTTTTGAAAATTACCAGAATTTGAACCGGTGTTCAAATTCTGGTAGTTCCGGTGTTCAGGGACAATAATTTCTTGTTAGAAATTATGATTTGTTTGAAGTTTCGATGAGCGACAACGAAGCTAGGTCATAACCCGACGCCAGCCCTATTTCTGTATACCCGGGGTAGATCGGATTAGATCCCCTTACTATCTGCACATTAAAGAACCATCTTTATGACAAGAGTGAGTGAAGTCCCTCATATAGTCTAAATTCAAATCTCACTCCGTCGTCGGGTTATGAACTTACTACCTTCGTTGTCGCCGGATCTCGTGGTTTTAATGTTAAACTCTCATCCGAAAGAGCCACCGCTTAAAGAATTTCACTCATCCAGATATTCTTACCAGCCTCAGCCGAGTCAGCCCGGGACTTGCACTTTGAGCGAGTGAGCGACCACAGAACCACTAACGAGAAAGTGTATGCCTACAGTGTCGGTGTACCGTCCGTAACACTTGTCGCCGGTACTTGTGGGTGAAATATACCGTACTTTCACCTCGAAAACCAGGATGCATAACAGTTCTATTCCAAATTACAGTAAAGTTGGATTTTGTTGGAGCATTATAAAATCATTCTGAACGAAAATTATCGTATCCATCCCTGCTGCAAGAGGAAGATAAAATGCTACCTTCCTGTATTCTGATGGTTATTATTATTCATATATTTACAACTGACCAAGAGCCATTGCTCGTTATTATGGGCGTAGAAAGACATAGACTTTGGTTTCGACTGAAAGAGCAAGCATTATTTGTGTGTAGGCTACCATCAAAGTTACATAAAACTAACTGCATATATTCAAGGGCTACTACAGCCTACAAGCATCCTGTTTACTGAAGCCAATTTTCCGCGCAGGGCAGTTGACTGACTTTATTCCGGATAGAAGTTCGAAATTCAAACCTATTCGTAGAATCATACAGGGTAAAATTTTATTTTTTAAACTAAAATAAACTAAGTTATATTGGGTGGAGATGCGCGTCCACTTCTAAACCAAATCTAAGCGAAAAAGCTATACGAAATTAAGTAGGCATACTTTACATGGCCTTGAGCCAAAATAATGTACGGAAAAGAGGGCTTAGGCTACAATGTCAATGAGTGAATTGTTCAAAGTTTGTTAAATTGTTCGTAATCGTTGATTTGATATTTAACGTCGTGGTAAGCGACAACGCAAGTCATAACCCGACGATGAAGGTGCAAGGTGGTGAGATTTGAATTTTGCCTCTGGCTCTGTGACATGATTTATTACAAATCTGTATGAGAGTTCTAGCTTTTATGCTGTGCAAAGGGAATCTACACACCTCTTTAAACTCTCATCCAAAGGAGCCGCCACTACAATAATTTCACTCACCCGGAAATAATTACCAGCCCCAGCCGGGATTTGAACCGCGGACCTTCCGAATTCAGAGGCAAGCGCTCTAACCACTGGGGCTGGCATGACTAGAATGGATGCGATCGGGCCCAATACGGAATAATTTTATGTACCGGTATGATGTACCAAAATTTCAGGACCACAAATCGGACAGCTCCTAAACACAGACCGAAAAAAAAATTCTCGATGACGATCAGCTAAATCGTGAACCAAATACGGTAGGCTACAGGTACCGTAAAATGTACGGGAAAAACTGGTTCAAAGTGACATGTATATATCCCAAACAATAAAGATTCTACAAACAAAATCTGATACCTGAAATTAATACGACAGCAGAACAGTATTTTTCAACAGGCCTTAATCACAAGTGCGAATCTACACGCATTGTTTTCGGGGAAGCGTGTTTAGGAAACCTCGATTCGCGACGATTGACAGCTATCAGACGACATAAGCTTGGCTTGGGAGAGGGAGGGTATGACTAGGGTCAATACCAGACGCGCTGATAACGACTTATCTCCACTCCACCCACACCAGAGCCCCCGTGTGTTCCTAGCTACCGAGGTATTTACATCTATCATCCATCCCCAGATAAAGCCCAGGTCACTAAAAAAAAAATTTTTTTGCCTAGTCAGATCTCTGCTTAAATGGTTTATGGTATTATTTGTTGCATAAGACTTCAACACAAGTACTCCACTTCTGTGTATAAAGCTAAATCATTGCTCTTAAATAAGCAGAACTATTAGAGCACAGAAAAGCTAAGATCAAATGTTTAATGTGTTAATATTTCGGGTAATTAATATTTTTATGGTTTGGCATTTAAAATAAATCATTATGATCCACTTCGATGGGTTTTGAGTCTTTCTGAACAAGTATTTTGTTTTTATTTAAACTTAATAATAGGTTAGGTAATTTACATTTTACACAGTTGGTTAGAACTTCAAAAATTCAACATTGCAGGGAGCCGTCCAATACATCTCGTTGCGTTGTAAGGGGGAGAGGGCGATCTGACAGATTCTTGTAGTTATTTTGTAGACCTTTTGTTTTCTTGTGTGTTCAGGTTAGATTTTTTGAAAGATTCGAGCGATTAAGCCAGGTCATAACCCGACGATGACGAAGGATTGATATTTCACTTTAGCCTAAAATGACAAGGAGGGAGGAAACTCGACAGGACTCAGACATATAAGGAGGTTCTACTATATAGCAGTTTCGGTTAAAATTCTCATCCGAAATAGCCGTCAATTTTATTTTAAGATATTGCACTGGTCAAGTGGTCAACCCAGAAATCTTACCAGCCTCATTCAAGGTTTTGAAACGCAGACGTTGGATTCAGAGGCAAGTGCGTAACCACCGAACTACAGGCGCTAGATTTTAAAATAATTAGCTTTTGACCTCAGTACGACAACTCCACGACTCCCAAGATTTAGCCCTATAATATCGGTAAATAAAAATACGCTTTTGTTTTAGGGGGAGGGCGGGGGGAGGGGAGGAGAGGGGTAAAAAATTCGGAAAATGTAGGCTATGTGATACGTAAGATTTATACGGTAACATGTCAAGAGGGAGCATCCAGTTCAGTCCTCAGCCCCTTGTCAAAATGTCAGATATTAAAATAATCCAGCTTCTCTGACGAACTACGAATCATACACGGACGGTGCAGAATTGGCTTCTGTGTTCTTCCAAACAAGTTCCAAACTTCCCTTCCCCCATAAAACTGACAGATTTCAAAATTTATTAAAGAGTCTGTGTTGTTATCAGTTTTTATGTAACTACTTTAGCCCATGATACACTCTACAGTGCAGGCACCACGACACTTCAAAAGAAAAGTTAATAATTTTCTAAAAACTGGGTTTTTTGTTTTGCAGTTCTCTAATAAAAATTACATTAAAAAGACATTTTGAGAAATGGTGTAGTCTACATGAACATTGAACACTCATACCAAGAATAGATCTATTCCTGCCAATTCCTGCTCATAAATACGTATCTATAGGCCTATATAAAGTATAGCCTATATGATTCTTTTCTGTTCTAATAAGAAAACCTGGAACAAGCTTTAAATTCACCACCTTCATGGGTCAATTATTCTGTTGCATAAAAAGTGAAAAAAATATAGGTTTACTCGCTTCGCTCTCAGCAACCGGGAAATCTTTAAAATTAGTAGGCTACGGCACTACACCGATTTTACAGAAATTCAAATATGCCCTTCGAGTCGTAAATTTAAAAATGAGAAATGACCCTACTATATCTGAGCAGAAAGAGCAAGCGAAGCGAGTAGACCTATAATTTTTCATTTTCATGCAACACAGAATTGACCCAGGAAGGTGGTGAAGGCTTGTTTCTTATTAGGAGTTATAGTATTTTTAATCATATTATACTGCAAATACGGTAGGCCTATGTCATTATAAATATATCTATACCGGTAATATACGGTCCTAGCTTGCAAATATCTGCATTCTTTACAAAGTAAATTAAGCAGTTTACATTAAATTGTGCTGGCCCAAAGAAGAAATCTTGTATGGGAAAGTGTACGTTGTAGTGTACAATCATTCTGTTACGCCTCGACGAATACCAAAAGTTCATTATCATCTCTTTTAATCGCAAAATCTCAAATATAAGAAAAAACACGCAACACTAATAAATACTGATAGTCTACGTAACCTACGGTACAATTATTATCTTTAACTACCCCTTACAAGTATACAACATACCGTACATTATACATGAATGGTCTATTCTATTGACTAAACTGTATGAAATGTGGTGTGTGACAACGTTACCGTATATATAACTTATTTCCATGTAAGCTTAGGCTATGACACCCACATGGTTTGGTTAAGATAATATTATTTTTATAAAATTATTTGGGAAAAGTGGGATTAATGCATGGCGGTACATAAAATTAATAATTCGTGTAACATAAAGTCTGTATACATACTGTACACAATGTAAATTGGTGTGTTTATCCATGATATTAAAATTTCTTATTATTGTAGGCTAGGCTAGCTATTATGGAGCCTATTGTTGTGACACAATTTCATATCATACATTCAACTTCCGGATATAGCCTATTTTAGATGAAAGTGTAGATCACACTTCCTTGGATGATTAATACCATAATAACTAGCTAAGCAGAAGGTCTATACCGTATAAACTGAAACTACCGAGCAAAATTATTACGGTGTAGCCTATACAGCAGGGTTTCTTAACCTTTTTTTCCCGCGACCCAAATTTCTAAATTTCCTAAAATAAAGCTAGACTGGCGACCCAATTTTCCCACTATGGAGAGAGAGTGCAGGGGTCTGCGGGCTGCAGCCCCCAGCTACCGGCGGAGGCGAAATTTTTAAAGTTTTTTGTTGTTGTTGAAAATTACAGTAGCCTAAATTTAAGAGAAATTGAGTAATTTTGGTAAATTTGGACCGGCGGAGTGGTATTGGGGTTTGGTCTCCCCATTGTTGATTAAAGTCAAGCTCAGTCGGGTGTGCGGTCAGTACTAGGATGGGTGGTCTGTTCCCCTCGAGTTATAGAGTCCTAAAGGACTAAAAGACTCAGTAAATAAAACGCATCATCATCATCACAATAATAAGGACATTTTTTGGCCACAAACACTAGGTTAGCCTACCTTGGTATTTTCATAGGCCAGAATATTAGGGTTTGCGATCCCGGGATCCCGGTCGATTTTCTAATCCAGAAATTTCCGGATTGAGCTGATCAAATCCCGGGATTTCGGGATTATTAAAAATGCCAGGAAAAACTTCTTAAAGTGCTAGGGACATCTATGGTTCACGTGCAATGAAGTGACTGTACTCACGTAAACCAAAGACTGTGGCATTTCCCTCTATGTATGAATTTCCATCCCTACTGAATTTCTACTTTTAAAAAAAACTTATTGTAATTTATAAGGTATATTTGGAGTAATTGGAGATTACGAAATAAATGAAGAATAACTGAAAAGGAGAAAAGAGATGAAGCGTCAAGCAACGACTCCTTTTTTTGAGTTATTCAAAAAAAATGCAGAAGGTTTCAGAAAATGAACCTCCAGGCGAGACGAATTCCGAAACTGACGGTGACGAAAATGGTGGCCAAAATGACTCTGAGCCTTCGTCTGCTGCTGGTTCTGAAAAGACTTCCCCCGCCCCGAAAGTATGAAAGAGGATTCGTCAGCTCCAAATAGTTTTTACCTTGATATTAGGGATTATGTGTTAGTTGGTTCCAAGCGCACTACAATTAGCGATATTTTGGTGGATATAAAATTTAAACTCTTAAAAAATATATATATATATATTTTGATAATGTAGCTGCATTTTAACAAAATGATGAATTTTATTGTGATACTGTACCATTATATTGTCTCTAAGCTGTATGCGTTGACAATTAATATGCAAATAAATAAATAAATAAATAAAATCCCTGGACGCCGGATAAAAACTTCAAGTTTAAAATTCATGAAGTAGGGAAAAAAAAATGAAATTTCAGCTTCATTGGCTTGATCGATTTCCTTGGTTATGTTATTCACCTTCAACGGATGGTTCATTTTGCCGATATTGCGTGTTGTTTTCTCAAGGACATGGTGGAAAGGGTAGTCAAAAATTAGGATCATTGGTAACCACCCCATTCAACAAATGGAAAGATGCAATCGAATGTTCTAAAAGTCACGAGAACACAGATTATCATAAAGCTAACTCTGAAGATGCCGAAGAATTTGTTAGATTTATTGAGGGTAAACGTGTACCAATAAACAAACGACTTAACAATCAACTTAATGAGGATGCACAACTGAACAGGAAAAGATTAATTCCTATATTTGAAACAGTTATACTGTGTGGCAGACAGGAACTCGCTTTAAGAGGACATCGAGACTCCGGACCATTAGCCACTGATGCCGATGGCATTTCACTGGTTGATCTGATGGAAACTTTCGTTCGCTTTTAAGGTTCCGAGCTCGTGGTGGTGATGAAATGCTCTGTGACCATTTAAAAAATAGCAAAATGAATGCCCAGTATATCAGCCCACAAATCCAAAAAGAGACTAACGATTTTCTCTCCAAAACTTAACTCAACTAACAAAAAAACTAACGAATAAAGTATTAAAATCATGCGAAATCAACATGGGTTACTAAGTGTGAATCTGGCCCGCCCATTTTAATTTTAATAAAAAAAAAAGCCTAATGTAGTCTAAATTTTTTTCGAAACTAACGATTTTCTCTCCAAAACTTAACTCAACTAACCAAAAACTAACGAATAAAGTATTACTCCCTCCATAGTCCGTTCCGAAATGAATTGTGCAAATGCGTGAAAAATATTTTCCAAAATGAATTGTGCAATTACAGAGTTGGAGTAAAATAATGCGAAAACAACATTTGCTATTATGGGAGGGGTTTCTCATTGTGTGACGACATGTGACAAGGGGGGAGAGGGGTCAAAAATCCCTTAAATTTACTTGACGTCGTTTATGGATGGCTCCCAACCCAATCTGAACAAATATTAATGATCGAAAACCATTTTATTTTAGATAATTGCACCAAACAACTCGCAAAGCTGGTTATGGTAACATATACAATATTGAAATCCCTTCTTCCCAACTGCAAGTCTCCAAATCTGTACGTGATAATGGCTATAGTTTTGTAAAATAATAATGGGTTCAAAAATAAAAAGTAATATTATTAAAAAAAAATAGGAGAAAACTTTATTATAAATAATTGTTTAATTTAAGGCTTCGCGGACCCCCATCGAACAACCAAGACCAACACCCAGAAGAAAACCCAAACCTCATTTGGAACCCCTTGATCAAGGTAGGAACTGCACGTTTTTTTTTTTATTTCGCGTTGTACAGTAGTGCATACGAATTCAAGACGCCATCTTGGAAAATGGCGGATTTACAAAAGTAATTTTTATTTTATTCATTTAAATAAAATAATTTTATAAGATTATTTATTTATAATAAATTATTATAACACGATTGCTAATTGACATAGCAATATTAATTCGTAAGCCTAAACGGAAGCTACGTTCAATTGAAAACGACTGTGCGCTGCCGCCCATCCGGTTCGGAGCCCCATTTACAGACAGTGGTGTAGTCCTAAGCGCAAGAAGTGGGTATACGATCTTTTTCAAGATGACTTACATTTTTTTTGAAAAATTTTAAGTCATATACTACGGCACTAGCGCGTGTCCAGAATTATTGTGCAATGGGGTGGGGGGGGGGCGATTTAAAAAAAATAAGAGAGGAAGCGCAGGAGGTCTGGGGCGGTAGCCCCCCATTTACGCCGCCGGAGGCGGCGTAAATGGGGGGCTAGGCATCTTCACTTTAATATTTTTAAAACACTGTTAATTTAACAATTTTTTTCCCTATTAGTTTATTAATCTCAACAACTTAGGAACAGTTTTGGATCGATATGAACCGAAGATAGATGGTATAAATACTTATATTTTGGAATGGAGAATAGTTCGTTTCCATGTGCATTTGGAGGATATGAACTTATACATCATAAACTATCTACATTCTTGTGCAGAAAAAATATGGTATGTTATTCCACCTAAATATGGAAGAAAATTAGAAGAAGTAGCTGAAAGTAAGTGAAAAATTTTCTTATTTTTTTACAGTAAATATTTCTTGTAAAAATTGTAATTATGATGTTATTTTTCTAGAAACCTTCCCTAA
>JAQGBM010001219.1:0-11125 GCA_034698405.1 Symphylella vulgaris | reverse complement strand
TATATGATGTGAAAAATGATACTTAAAAAATTAATGCCCTCAAGTTAGAAAAGTCGTTAACCTGTCGGGGAAAAAAAGTGTGTAGGTTCGGAACCCCAATGAAGTTTTTTTGAATTTAAATTATATACCGTACTAAATAATTGCAATCAAATTATAAGGTGCGTACGGAAATCGCAAACTTTGAATTATTTTTATTGTACTTTGAATTATTTTTATTGTACTTTGAATTTTAATTTCGGGAAGATATTATTTGCCTAAAGACGGACCATTGACCACGAGATCCTGACCTAAGGCCGAGTTCTTTAATGTGCAGAGAGCAAAGGGCTATAAACTTAAATGGATCTCAGTAAAAAAAAAACTCTTTACTTAAACCCAAAAGAGCCGCCACTTTTAAGAATAATTATTCATTCCCCCACGCTGAAATTCTTACCAACCTCAGCCGGGGATTCGTTTATTTGATTTTTATCGTCGTTGTGAGACAACAAAGGTCACATAACCCGGCGACGGCGCAGTGAGATTTGAATTTTGCCTAGGCTATATGACCTGGAGAGACGTCACCCGGCCTGACCCTGACATTTAAGGGTCCTTTAATTAGCAAAGGTGATCTACACGGAAGGATTTAAACCCTCATCCGAAGAAGCGGCAAGTTTAAAGAATTTCAATCACACAGAAATTCTTACCAGCCTCAGCCGTGATTTGAACTCACGGACGTTGGAGTCAAGCACGCAACGACTAATAAGGGCCAAATTCACACCCTTTAGCTCCGAGCACGATCTCCGCACATACTCCCATGTTAATATTTTACATTGAACGCGACTCCGAGTCTCATCCAATTAAATTAGATTAAATTAAATTAACATGGGAGATCGCGTAGGATGTGAATTTGGCCCTAAGCTAATAGCGGTGGCTGAGGGGACCGGGAATGGAACTCGATCACCACTTTTGATCTGAAGCCTAGACTGAAGGCTAGCTATTATAGTGCATTACCACTTGAAGACAAGACTAAGTTATTTGCGCCGGTTGCATTTCTAGTAATGTGATCTTTATTCTTATACTGTAACATGGCGTTCGGTATAAATGAAGAATAACATCAAAATTTTACCCCAAAAAAAATTCTTCATCATGCAATACTAGGGCCATTACACTCTTCAAAGTGCCTCCTCGCAATAAATGTACCATAAAAGAACAACTGATGAAGAGAAACCGACTTGGGAAACGACCAAAGTGTCGTTATAAAATATCATAGAGAAGACTAAACACTCTTTAACAAACGGCCAACATTTGAACAAATGACGTATTTACAGTCCAAAAAATATGGGAACTTAAATCTGTTTTACATAAACTTGTCTTTGAACTTTACAAATCGTATACCGGTACTTTGAAAAAAAAAAATTAATCGGGCATGTCATCATCACTTACTTTTTACTTACTTTTAATTAATTCCTTCCCGCTCTATATAAAATACCTGCGGGAGCGAGCTGGGATTAATCGGATGATCGGCTTAATTAGCGAAAAATTCGACATAACCAGACCATATGCGATGGAATGAGATCTTGCCTAAAAAATGATTATATATAATTATTTTATTTAAATTATTTTCATTATATTTTTTATGCAATTAAAGGTATAGGCCTACTTGTGAGCCGAAATCCTGAAACTAACTTGTAAGTTAAATTAATACCGGTACGGTACAGCAGAATAGAGAAAAAGTTAGAGCGCAAGATTGGGCTATACCTAATTTTCGTTGGGTTATAAGTTAGCATTTCATGACCTTTTACATACCCAGTGTTTCAAAAGTCGCGCAATATCGATAACTGCTAAATATAATCATTATACTCAAAGATGATTGCGACATTATTGTGACGATAATGAGGGGTTATTTAAAAAATTATTAGGATTTCAGATAAACGGTTGAATCATACGAAAAGTTTTTACCGTACGTAAAACGTTAACATAAAAAACTTTACGTAAACTTTATAAGCAAACATTTACCGTAGTAAAACTACGTGAAATTTTTACGTAAATTTTACGTAAAGTTTCTTACATTTTCGTTTTGCGAAAAGTTTAACGTAAAGTTTTCATAAAACTTTACGTAAACATTTTACGTAAAGTTTACGTAAGTTTTTATATAAAAATGTCACCATTACGTAAGTTTTTACGTAAACTTTTAGGTAAATTTTACGTAAAACGTTTGCGTAAAAAGTACACGTAAACTTTTGCGAAACGTAAAATGTTTACGTTAAACTTTACGTAAAACTACGCAAAAAACTTTACGTAAAGCTTTTCGTAAGATTATCTTACGAAAAGTTTTAAGTAAAGTTTTTAATGTAAACAATTTACATATAAAGTTTGCGTAAAACTTTTCGCAAAAGTTTACGTGAACGTTTTACGTAAAATTTACCTAAAAACATACGTAAAAAGTTCACGTAAAGTTTTACGAAAAGTTTACGTAAAATGTTTACGTTAAAAACTTTACGTTGTACTTTAGGTAAAACTTTTCGCAAAACAAAAAGTTTTACGTAAAAAACATTACGTAAAGATTTACGAAAAGTTTAGGTAAAAATTTCACGTATAGTACTGTTTTTTACGTAAACGTTTTAAGTAAAAACTTAGGTAAAACTTTTCGTATGATGTAACCGAAGTATCATGCTCATGGTAAGTTTGCTTATTGTTATAATGATGAAAATCCTTCGAGAATAATTTAATAATAATTGATTATATCCCGAAACGGATTTTCATGATTCTTGCATCATTCGAAAGGGCGCAATATTCGTCACCAAAAACACCGGAGTTTCCTGTGTATCTGTGTTATCTGTGGGAGAGCTCCTGTGTTTTGGCACATCAAAATTTCCCATAGACAATTTTCGGTCCACATTCCTGGATTAACCATTTGAGACAGAATGCTAATTTTTTTTGCCCCTGGGAAATTTTTTTATTGTGTTTTAAAATAGTGCAAGCAGTTGCTTGAGCACATGCTTTGATGGATTACTGGCCTTCAAGTGGCTGTTGAATAAAAAATTAGGATACGGTAAAATAAAATATAAAAATTAAGGAAAAATAGGACAAAAATTAGCCTAGGCCTACAGGGCCGTAGACCGCCGGAGGCGAAATATTTTTTATAGGTATTAATCTAAAAATAGTAAAATTAATGCATATTTTCCAATATAAGAAAAAGAAGTCCAAAAAATATTCATGGTTGGAAGAAAAATAGGAAAATTAGGAATTAGAAAAAAATATTTGAAATTTAGGAAAATTAGAAAGTACTTGAAGCCCTGGGATTAGCTGAATACGAGAAATTACCCAAAATTCACACCATAAAATTATTATGATGTTTGAGTCAAATTTCATATGGAAATACCATGCTGTCATCAGTTTGGTGCAAACTCGATCGACTCGAAAATGAGAAGAAACAGACCCTGATAATAAACTTCTTAAAAATGCAACCATCCAGGAATCGCGGATATTATTCAAGTTACGGAAGCATTACTCATCTCTCATAATCCTCGCTGTTTCCGCAGAAGGAGAAAAAAAAACTTGCAAAACAGTTACTTCAGTTTGAGCTCCCAAGACAAAAATAACGCAGAGGCCAACAAACGAATATTACCATCTTTGAAACCCTGCACATCAAAAATAGCACTTTAAATGATATATGAGGCATATTGAACATATCTACAAAACTTTGCGACCTTCAAAAATTATTTTCCTTTTATCCCTTTACTGTAGCAATAAGCCATATTTCTGAAAGACTCAGTAACCTAAGTTATATCAGCCAACAAAATCATCCCGAATGCCAAATATACACGTAAACAGTAGACATTACTGTAAAACTGTTCTACCGACGCCTGGGGTGAGCCTAAAATACCACCTCCTTCCTGGACTAATTTTGTCTGAATAGGAAAGGTATCGTATTCGTATTAGAATTTACCCCATAACAGCTAGGACTTTTTCGTGCATCACAGAACTAAGAGAGGTTTAATCTCTCACTTGTCCAGACTTTTGCAATGGAGGGGGCGAAACCCCCTGCTGACTTTTTTGGGGGGCGATTTTCGCAAAATAGGAGAGGTAGCGCAGGGGGTCTGGGGGGCGGCAGCCCCCCAGTTACCGCCGAAGGCGAAAAAAATTTTCAGAAACCAAGTCAAACGTTGAAAATGTAACAATTTTGCATCATGCACCGTCTACGTTTCATTCCGGAGGTCTGGGGGTGCAATCCCAGAACATTTTTATCAAATTTGATGAAATTAAATAATTATGGACCGCCGGAGGCGAAATTTTTATCGGAAATTAAGTCAAAATTTGACAATTTTTCAAAATTTGGTGATTTTTTAGACATTTCTGGAGCGGGAGGTTGACATGCACTTTCGATGGGGGGGGCGACCGCCCCCTTCGCCCCCCCCCCTCTGGTACCGCTATAGTGTTAGCAGAAATAGACTTTAATTAATCCTGAATTTTTCAAGCTATAGCTACTCCTGTTGCATGCCCGCGAGAAAAACTCTGCCTTGAGATGGACATGAGATCATGAGATGGAAGTTGGAACGATTGTGTTGGATAGCCACGAATTAAGTTTTGAGCTCTATAGAGAATAATCGCTATTACCGAGTATAAGTTATTGATTATAATTTGAATTTTATTTGCAAATAATTATTGGCAATAATTTTTTATAAAGGCAATTTTTTATAAATTTGGCATTGGTATATAGCCCGTAATATGAAAATTATTACATTACACAATATTTGGCATGGACGTTGCATATTTTAGCATATTATTTGGACATTTCCTAATATTGCATGGAAGCTATAAGGGCATACAGTATTATACCGTGCGTAACTTACATAGAAATCAGCAGTTTAATCATGACAAAGTCTCTACTATATCCCCGAATAATATAAGAGAGCTGAATTGAGAATGGAACCTCGTTATCTTGGGCCCGCCTTTTCACATCATTCATCATCATGCTAAAATTAATCATTCAGACCGAACTAATTAAGCGAGTGTCGAGCCACACAGCTTCTCAAGAGACGCTTATAGCTGGATTTCTGGTCAGATCATCAAAAGTCGGGTGATGCTTTAATACAGGCAACAAGGAATATGAAGTTGAAGGGCCCAGAATATATTCAAAGTATATATTATACGAAATATATAAGATATATAAGCAAGTATTGGGTTAAATTTGATCTCGCTCCATAATTCATTATACGATTAGACGTGGTTTCAAATTGGATTCAAGAAAAAGCCGAAAAAGCTGGGCTTCAAAGGGAGAGAGAGAGAGAGGAAATATTTATGGGGCATTTGAGAATTGGGGAGTGTTAGGTATTTGCCTCTTTTGAAGTGAAAAAAAAAGTATAAGAGATTATAGCCTATAAAAAACTAAAAACCTAAGTTTAAAATAATTTTGTAAATATTTAAAATTGGGAGATAGAGAAATACGTAGGAGTCTTTAGGATTCATGTTAAGCTGAGTTACCGAGATGAGGATTGAGGAATATTAGGTTTTCTATGCAGGGTAAGAGAGGGTTGAATCCAGAATCTCAAAACAGAGATGGAAGAGAAACTCATTGACGTAATTTTGAGGAAGAATAAGCATGGGTGAACACACATCAATGTGTAAGGGGGGCAGAACATACCGAAAAAAAAAACGATAACACCTTTTTCGGAGAACTTTTTGTCAAAAACCGTAAGTCCTATAGCAGATCAACGTCCTCTCAGACTAGGTCATAGTCACGATGTAATATTACATCGTGGTCATAAGTTAGTACATATAATTTTGGTTTTTAAACAGGCTATTTTAGTATTTTATATAATAGCCTACCGGGTATGCCTTTTTTTCGAATAATTTTCCGCTGATTCGTCAATTTATTCGCATCCATGAATGTGGGATTTATAGGCGACTATAGTCCCCAAAAATTAGTATCCGAACAACTCGTACGTCGTACCCGAACAATAATGGGTCTCCGAGCAATACGTCCCCGGCCAAATCGTCCCCAAAATTTAGTACCCAGAAACTCGTTCCCACTCCCCCAACAACTTGTACCCGAACAACTCGAACGAAATGTTGGGGACGGATTGTTCTGGGGACCAATTATTGTTCGGGTACGAGTTGTTGGGAACGAATTGACCGGGGACGAGTTGTTGCGGACGAATCATCCACAATTAAATCTTGTTTTTGATATTATTTGCGGCTATAGTGTGAGAAATCCAATATTGCAAATCTTTCTGTTGGCACATCACCTTAAGCTAGGGATGCAATGAATGTTAGATATCGTATCCCCTGCATATTATACGTTATTTATATGATACACAAAATAACCGATATAATATCTACGAAGTGTTTGGTCGCGATCAAACCCTATTGAAAACACCCTTGAATCTCAATGTAAACAAACAAAAAGTGTGTTTATATCCACCAGCGAAGACCTGCTGTATAATGAAAGCAGCTCCCGTATCTAGTCTCAAACACACTCGAGTCCATTCAATGCAATACCATTATCTATTTATGAATACATAATATGCATGCATAAGGAGACTGCTGCTTTATAGTTGCTTCTTTCTCCTTTTATGCGAAGCTCTAAAAGTCGGAGAAATGAGTCGTGAGATGGCCGGGGCTATCTTTGAAAGCCATCGTTCTCATAATATTCATATATTACAGTATTCTTTAACAAGGCACGATGTGGAGTCGCTGATTATGACACAGGCTGAAGTGATGTACTAATCAGGCTCCTTAAACTTAAAGGAAGACTGTCGGGATGAAAAATGTAGGTTTAAAATAAAAACCCTCTATGATATTAAGGACTTTCCTTTATGTCATCATCATCATCATCTATAAGTTGATTTTGCTTTGCAGCGTTCAACTGTATCTCCGCTTCGCACAAACTTTCTCCATTTCCCCTATATCGCTTGCAAATTTTCTAGCTTCATCGCAAGAAAGAATTTTGTTGAAATGGATATAATTTTCTACAGCTTTCTTTCTTTCATCTTACTCCCCCTCCCAGGTATAGCAAATGCTATCCAAGCCTGGTGCATGTGCGGGTTACTTCTTATTAAGCTAATTACAATAATTATAGTAGATGGGGATTAGTAAAAATATATGGAAACAAGGAAATGCCACTCCTAATTATGGGGAACTGAGAAATTTTTCTTGCAAATGTCCCGTCCGCAAAGCATTCTTGATCTTCAGATCTATCCTTACCGACACAAAGATATCAAATAATGACTGCACATCAGTACCTACCTTTCTTACATATTATTATACGAGTAATACAAGGATAGAATCATAATAGGATTCTTATTTTCTTCTTTTTTATATGCGGAAAGCAAAGAAATGTACAAGGACCTCGGATTGTGCTCTTTGCCTCTTTTAAGCACAATCCCAATATGGGGAAACTGCCCCCAACCGCCGGAGGCGAAATTTTTTAAAATCTCCTGCAAGTCATATGCATGAAGGAAAAAATGGGGCAGTGCCTCCCGACTCCCCCCCCCCCGCATCTCCGCCCATGTTTCTACCCAACAAAACTTTCGACATCTTTCACGACATGCAGCTGACCCACCCTAGTTACAATCCTCTGTTAAATTTGTTACCAAAACAGTATACGATTGATTTTCCCAAAACCTTATAAAACATTTGCCTTTTTTCTGTATAGTTTGTTTTTCCCCCTTTTCCTTTTTTGCTTCTGCTTGCTGCCTGTCGTTTCATTAGCGTGATGCCCAGAGGTTGTTAAAATTTATTAGATATTCTGCTGACACAAGACAAACTGCCTGAATCGCAGATCGGCGTGAATTATTTAAAAATAAAGTTCTTGTCTTATACGCAAGGATTTTTTGTGCCCTTTTACTATATATAAACGGATCTTGATTTTGTTTGTATAAGAAAATTCTGTGTCTGATATGTTCTGTATAATAAGATATATTATGCTTATATCATGATTGAAAGTTCAATTAAAGCAAAGAGAACAAACATCTCAATTTCATTTTTACTGCTTAGATATTCTTATAATTTTTCGGTTTTATAATAAAGCAAGGTCAAAACACTTTTTGAATGGTGGTTGGTGAATGTTTTCAAAGTGTAAACAATTTTAATTTTTAACGTCAGGTATTATACACCTAAGTCAGGGGATTATTCTCTTTTCACCAACCTTCCAAAGTTGGTATTACTGTACCGGTAGAGATCTAAATTTTCCAAAAAAATAACAATTTTTCCGAAATCTTGAAAAATTTGGAGAAAAAAAAAAAACAGGAAAAAACAGGAAAAAAAGAAGAAAAAAAAAAACGAACTCCAAAATTGAAAAAAAACCTGTTTTTTTTCGAAATTTATGAAAAAAATTGTAATTTCGAAATCGAAATAATCAAATAATAATAGCCTTTAAACAAAAATTAATGGAAAAATCAGGGAAATTTTCTGAAAAAAAAAACTGTTTTTTTACAAAAATTTCCAACCCTTGGAAAAAAAGTTTTTTCCAAAATCATTATTTGTTATTATTTTTACAAAGCGCCGTTTTTTTTTGAATTAAGTTATTGAGAAAAAACGGCGATTTGTAAAAATAATAACAAATAATGATTTTGAAAAAAAAAAAAACTTTTTTTTTCCAAGGGTTGGAAATTTTGATAAAAAACAGTTTTTTTCGGAAAATTTTCCGGTTTTTTTCCAGAGCTTTTTATCTCTATGTTCCCGTGTTCCGGTATGTTGAAAATATTCGAAGACAAGAGCCGTATACAAAGAAACGAATAGTACACCGCATAGTCTCTGTAAGCAACCTGCGAGTGCGTCACTCTATAATAAGCCTCGGAATATTTCGTTATATAATCCTTCCAAAACCTTAATATTATTTTATTATCTGCCGAATGTGCCGAATGTGTAAATCATTCATTAATATGTTTCGGTTTTCAAATAAATTAATCCAGAAAAATTCTAAACTAATGATTGTAATGATTTATTACCGACAACTTTTAATCCAGTGCGTGTCACAGCACAGTCATAATAGTGTTTTATCCCTAGTATTACAAAATCGTTGTTATACAATATGTACGAATTTGGCTTAATCCCATTCTTTTGGCGAGCGCTTAGCAGCAATGCTGTAGTTTTAAGCTAAAAGGAAAAAAAAAGGTTTATACGAGAGGCTAATACCCGTTATAGACGCTATGTTTTGCTCGGAGGAGCTGTTTTGCGTGCTACCCCGGTGGTTTATTGCACCTTTCCAGCCTCTTTCTGCAACATTTTATTGCCCCCATTACTTTTCGTCTGTTTTGTACTAGCTATAACACACCGTCTAAAACCCTCGTCTTATATGAAGCAGCATAGCCACGCTCAATGCAATTTGCGAGAATCGAATCCATCCCCTGTATTATACGTTTAATTCTAATCTTTTTTCTTTTTCGTGGAGTAAGAAAAAGGTTTTCGATCATTCCTACCCAACAGCTCAGCAACTCTAATACGCGCTGTATTTTATCCCGATAAAATCAACTTAAAACATATATATCCTTTTATCGAATCTATTAGAGGCGATGGGAACTATACAGGGATCTATGTTCTTATCCTCCTCGGTTTTGTATTAAAACAGCGAGCGAAAACGGGGAGTTCAATATTCACTTCGGTACATTGAAGTCTTTAGTCTTTACAATAAAACTGTCAGTTTTACAGTACAGTATAATACAGTATACGAACTAAATCGATGCCTAAATTTTATGAAAGAATATATGGATTCTTAGGGTGGAATCCAGAAGTACAGATACAGGAGTATTAAGCACTACAAGGCCTACGGTACATTTTATGAAAGGATAATATGGATACTTAGGGTGGAATCCAGAATCATAAAACATACCGTAGAAAGAAGAGGAGTTATTGGCGTAACTGAGAAACGTAAAAATATTGTAGGGTCACTGCATTAAATAAAAATTATATTTGAAAAAAACTCAATAATCGAAAACGAAATTTCGGTTTTCTCAATTATTATCTTTCCTTGTTCATGCTGTGACCCTATAACATTTTTACGCTTTGAATTGATCTCTCGAAGATATTTTTACCCTTGTTGGGTACTTCTGCATAATTATTATTATGACCATAATGGACCATATTCGTCCAGGGGTTACAGAGAAAACGCAATTTTTTAAAAATCGGTCGGGAAAAAATCGTAACATTTGAAACTGCCTTTAGCCTATTACCGGTACTTCATAAAGAGTTCTGTGTGAAATGGGACTGCAATTACTTTAATTTGTAGGCTACCGTACTATATTTATTTCACAAATATTCTGTAGGCTAATTATTACTGTACTAAATAGAAGTTTTACACGGGAGATTTTTCTCTGGTTTCATCATATAGTTTACGAGACATAGCCTATACCCCAAAATATTTACCGGTATGTAAAATAATCTGGAATTTTAAAATTAAAACTTCTCTGTATTTTTGAGCTGCCATTCTGAGCTTCACGTACTAATTTTTAGTATACAGGTATTTAATTTCAACTTATTAAAAATATGACTATAAACATTACCTGTGCATTTTGTGCAGGTTATGTTTACATGTTAATTTAAAACTTGGGAATTTTTAATAAAAACTACAGAAATTAAAGCTTATTCGATAATTTTTTCTCCGGAGTTTTCATTCACTCTAAAAGACAAGTACATGAAATCTTTTCAAATCCTAAATTAAGTTTGTGCTGTTTTTAATTATTTTTATGTTATCCATAATTATGGAACTAAGTGTACTGTATATTTTTGTACTTAAACTGTATCAGTATACAAGGGTGGTGCATAAGATTAAAGGCAAATTAAATTTATTTTTTTTTTGATACCAGCACCAAGATCTCCATTGGGTTTAAACGCTGACGCTGGGGATGACTAGTTTAAATGCAGGAATTTGATGATAATGGGTAATTTCCCAGAACTGGGATAGCGTTTAGAATTGGAATTTAAAAATATATACCAAGTTGTTTTCTTCAAAGGCCTTAATGGGCCTTTGAAGAAAACAGGCGAAAAAATCGAAGGCAGTCGTGCTCGAAATGGAAATTTTAACGAAACGGAACGCTCTGGCGCGGACAATGGGTGATGTGTTCACCGGGGGGAGCAGTGGCGGAACTACTACCACCGCAGCCACCGCAGCTGCGGTGGGGCCCACTCAGACTTCAGGGGCCCACTCAGG
>JAQGBM010001218.1:0-11125 GCA_034698405.1 Symphylella vulgaris | reverse complement strand
TTATAAGGTCGAAGATGTATATGATTTCTTCGTGCACCTGCTCGAGTCTGTTATGAAAGATTGCACTCCTGTTGTATTTTTCTCAAATTCTTTACACTTTCAGCAGTGATATTTAATATTATTTAAAAATAAATAAATTAAAATGACTTTGCAGATTTAGAGCCGATTCACACTTCAAAAGTTCGGTACATTAAAAAAAATTTATTTTCTTAATATTATCATGTATCATATTAAATTTTGTTTAACTTTTTTGGATAAAATATTAGAAAATTAGAAAAAAAATTTTAATAAAGTAAGTTTTAGAATATTTTTAATACAAGTCTGGTGAAATTACGTATAAGTTCAATAAAAAATAAAACAAACTTATTTAATATGTATACACTTTTTTTTTTCGAGGTTTTGGATAAAATTTTTGGGAAATTATAAATTTAAGCGAAATAAGTACGGTAATGTTTATAACATTTAACTTCGATTTAGAATATTTTTTAATAAAAGTTTGGTCAAAATAACGTATAAGTTTAGGAAAATATTACATCTTATTTAATACGTATACAATTTTTTCGATATTTTGGATGTAATTTTTTATAAAATTATAAAATTTTTTTTTTTTTTAAGAACTAAGTAATTTGTATGGCATTTAGATACGATTTAAAATATTTTATTAAAAGTTTGGCGAAATTACGTAGGCCTATAAGTTTAAGAAAATAAGTCAATCTTATTCAATATGTAAACAATATTTTTGAGATTTTTTGGATACATTTTTAATAAATAATTTTTATAACGGTTTCGATTTAGAAAATTTTTAATAAAAGTTTGAGGAAATTACGTATAACTTTAAGAAAATAAGACAAACTTATTTAATACGTATACAATTTTTTCGAGATTTCGGATAAAGGTTTATAAAATTAGTAAAAATTTAAGAAAATAAGTGAATTTTTATAACAGTAAGTTACGATTTAAAAAATATTTAATAAAAGTTTGTGGAAATTACGTATAACTTTAAGAAAATAAGACAAGCTTATTTAATACGTAAACTTTTTTTTTTCGAGTTTTTTGGATAAAGTTTTATAAAATTAGTAAAAATGTAAGAAAATCAGTAATTTTTTATAATAGTAAGTTACGATTTAGAATATTTTTAATAAAAGTTTCGTGAAATTACGTAAAGTTGGAGAATCTTATTTATTGCGTGTAGTTCGAGTTTTTGGGTGAAATTTTTATAAAATTAGACATTTTAAAATAAAATAAGTAATGATTAAAACATTTAGCTATGATTTAGAATATTTTTAATAAAAGTTTTGGTCAAATTACGTTTAAGAAAATAAGACAATCTTAAATAATACGTATACAATTTTTTTTTTCGAGTTTTTGGATATAATTTTATAAAATTAAAAATTTTTTTAAAAGAAATAAGTAATTTTATAGAACTTAGTTTCGAATTTTGTATAAGAAAATAAGGCAATCTTATTTAATATGTAAACGATATTTTCAAGTGTTTGGATAAAATTATAAAAATTTAAAGCTAGATATATAATTTATATCACAGTAAGTTATGATTTAGATTATTTTTAATAAAAAGTTTTGGCGAAATTAAGTATAACTTTAAGAAAATAAGACAATCTTATTTAATATGTATACAATTTTTTGGATAACCTTTTTTTTTTTTTTTATTTTTAATGAAGTTATAAAAAATTTAAAGAAATGATTAATTTTTATAGCTTTTAGCTACGATTTAGAATATTTTTATTAAAAGTTTTGGTGAAATTACGTATAAGTTTAAGAAAATTAAGACAATCTTATTTACAATATTTTCGATTTTTTTTTTATGAAATTTTTATAAAATTTGAAAATTTTTAAGAAAACAAGAAATTTTTAATAAAATAAGAAAGAGTCTGATTGTTTGTGTCTGTAAAAGAAACATCCGTGGAAGATATATTATAAAGATTTAGTTTGAGTGTCGTATGCGTCTACACTACAGGTATTCTACGGTGTCCGAAACTCTTTTCCGAATTATTGTAATGGTGCTGTCGTAGAGTAAGACCTTGAATTTTTCCGTGAAATTTATCCACTCATAGGCTATCATACCCTTAGTCGTCGAGTACTGTTTATAGAATCCTTTCTTCCTTTTACGGCGAATATAGTACCCTGCTGTCATAGGTTCGTTATGCCCATGAATTCGGGGCATTAGCATCATAGCCTATGTTTTTCATAGAGAGCTTAGGATCCTCCACCTCAGCGCTTTCCTAAAGTATGTTTCCCCACCATATGATATCTGGGAAAGAAAAGGCTGACTCCTCCTGTCACGTTCATCTTGTACGTAAGATATAGGACTTTGTTATGTATTTGTCCAAAATGGTGAAAAACAGTCTTTGAATAAACTAAACTCGTATTTGATAGCCATCTCCGGAACACTGCCTCCATCTTGGAAAGCAACATTGACTAAATTTTTATATTAAAAAAAAAAAATTCGAAAATTTTATCCAGAGAAGCGAAAAGGTGAGCGGGGACTTTAATATTTTAGAATAATAAGAGTTCCTTGGTTGGTCTCCATCTTGATATCTCTCCATAGATCTCGGACAATAGAGTAATCCTCCAGAGTAATATTCTCCCCTTTCATTTCGGAACTAAAACATTCGTAGCTCGGTAACCCGGGGAGATTGATATTTTCGAAACTAACTAGCCGCTCATAGGGGGAGAAGTCACATTAGACTCCTCCACACCACAAACCGAGAGATGTCAGAGTTTTGTTTCAAATTTTGACAAAAAACAGAACATTACATCCTTCTTGCATGGTGTAATATCCTTAATGCTACCATCGGCTGCCTCCTTGCAAAGTCGCAAAATATCCCCATTTTCTGAGTAATTTTTGTAAAAATTTGATTACAGTGTTAAATATAAGGTTCAGTTTTACAAAAGAAGACAATATTCGAGTACAACTAACTTAATTTGCATGAAATTTTTGATACATTTGGATTAAAAAATGTAAAAATAAAGTACAATTTACAAAATTATACTTAAACTTCGCAAAATATCTTTGTTTTCGCGCAATTTTACTAAATTTTTCCGAAAAATCTCCATTTTCGTGAAATTTTAAGCACATTTCAAGAAAAACCTGACTCCGTGATGGAGTCAGTCAGAGCATAGGCTCTAATGGAACAATGGTATGCCACCGTGCTTAATTTCTGAGTTTTCATATAATTTCTTCAAAATTTCAACAAAAATGTTATAAATTTCGTAAAAGTAGACAGAAAATTTCAATTTTCGTAGAATTTTGTTAGAGTTTTCGTATAATTTCCTCAAAATTCATATAATTTCTTCAAAATTTCAACAAAAATGATTAAAATTTCGTAAAAGTTTGTAAAAGTAGTAAAAAAAATTTCAATTTTCGTAGAATTTTGTTAGAGTTTTCGTATAATTTCATCAAAATTCCTATAATTTCTTCTAAATTTCAACAAAAATGTTTAAAATTTCATAAAAGTTTGTAAAAGTAGACAAAAAATTTCAATTTTCATAGAATTTTGTTAGAGTTTTCGTATAATTTCTTCAAAATTTCAATAAAAATTACAAAAATAACGTAAAAGTTATTAAAAGTAGACAAAAAATTTCAATTTTCAAAAGAAATTTGTTAAAGTTTTAGTAAAAAGTGTGTAAAAATAGATTAAAATTACGAAAAATATCGAAATTCACATAATTTTGATAAGATTTAGTAAAAAGTATGTAAAAGTAAAATAAAATTAACAAAAAAAAAAAAAATATCCATTTAAGAGCCGTATAGATAAAATTTCCGTCTAAAACTGCAAAACGTAGGCTACAACTTTTGCTATATTCAAATAATTATAACAGCAAACTTATTACTATTACATCTCACTCGTTAACTAAGAAAGCGGTTCTTAAGTTTTTAAATGGTTAAAATTCGGCGAACATTTAAAATTATTATAGTCCTCATCAAGATGATCACAAAAGTCAATACTCGGCATATTTAACTCGAAAACTACAAAAGCGGTTCCCAGGAACCCAATTAAGGGTTAAAAATAAAACAGCAACAACCAAAAAAATTATTAATAAAGTCCACACCAGTCTGATTACGTAAATGACTTACTCAAAACTTGAAATAAGTGGTTTTATATGGTTAAATAGCCTACTTATTAACGCGTTAGATAGGATATTTTATCGAGGACATAAACAGAGGGAAAAATCTTTTTTTCTTATCGTTCAGGATATTTTTACCGCTAATAAACTTATGACGGTGAAGCAATGCTAATAATTACACATCACAGTAGAACTTATTTCCAGTTACGGTCTCCACTTTCTCCTTAATTTCAGCAATCTCGGTGATCCATTTCGGGGCGGCAGGTAAAATCGTCCCCGAAAACTCGTATGCCATGGGTCTAGTCCAATGCTTAAGTCTCGCGAATAGTATATCATCTTCCGAGGGACCAGAAACCTTCCCCGAAGGGAACATGCAACGCAACACAGAATTAAATTTAGACCCTAGGATTTCTTCAATTTTCGATCGGATCTCTTCGAGAAAACATGTCCAATCGGACATCGATCGAGGGAATTTATAAGGTGCAGCAGAAGATCCTCGCCCAGAATATTTTTTCCATGGAATATACCCCTGCTTTTAAATAGGTTATAGGATAATCATAATCTTCAAACATTAAGAAGTAATCGAAGAAATTCCATTCGGAGACGAACTCAATTATTTAGTTTCACCTTCCATGTCGCGCAATCATACAAAGAAAAATCCCGCAAAAACCATGAGCGGATTAGCACATAAGTACCTAGGGAAATGAAATCGATCGCAATTTCCACGTACATGTACAATCTTGAAGATTATTAATTTTTTTGTTTTAATAATAATATTAATAATAAACCGTATATTCAGAGAGAATATTCAAGTTTTGTACGAGAAAATAGGATGAAGTCGTAAACACCGTAGAAATTATTACATAAAATCGGCAGGTGGGCTGAAATGCGTCTACCTGTTAACGGGGTAAATGTCTGTAATGATAAGTCTGTCGTAGACTCTTTAGATAAATATATGTTATTATAGACCGGGTTCAGTTACAGATAAAAAACATATGATAGTAGTAGAAAGTTATTTCGCTCATTATATAATTATACACCATTAAAAGCAGACGGGAATAATAGAAATTAACGTTCACTATATAATATTTACCTTGGTATAAATATGTTCTTATTTTTAAAGTTATATACAGCTCGTTATGTTACAACATGTAAAGACATGAAAGTATAGACCCCCGGTTAAAACCGACTCTTTGGAGATAGCTGTCATTCATAAATATTCATTATTCTGTAATTAGGGCCCTATAGAACTATAAAAAAAAAAAAAAACACACAAATATTAGGCTGATTTAAAAAAAAAATATATATAAACTCTAACCTTCGTCCAATACAAGCTCTAACGTCCAATACAAGCTCTAACGTCCAATACAAGATCTAACTAACAAACTTTTTATTAAAAAAAAATAATTGTTTTTATAATAGAAAAATCTCGACACTAACAATACACCGCATGGCCAATCAGTTTAAAAATAAACCCCTAATATTTGGAAATAATGGTATAATCCAGTCTAAAACACTGATGCGTTTTACAGTATAAAAGGAAAAACTCATTTTCAAGAAGAGGGATATAACGTTATTAAATGTATGGCAGGAGAGTATTGGCGAAATAATGGTCCGTTGCTTTTAGCCGAGCTCTTAGACAGAGGCCGGTAAAAATTTCCGGGTTATCGAAATTCTAGAGGGGCGAGATCTTCGGATACACGATGATTGCTTTAGGCCTACATAAATCCTAAAACTTCGCGCTTAAAATAACAATAAAGTTTATTATAGGAAAAAAAAAAAAAATTCCCCGCTGGCTCTCATCATTTTTTGGTACTCTGAACATAAATTATTATACTTATAGTCTATATGAAAATTCGATAAAGCTACCCTTGCTCTCTGTATTTTGGATACTCTGATCGTAAAATATTTTAACTTACTTATCCTATAGGCTAAATACTTTAAAACTAACCTCGAACTCTGTAGAAACTCTCTGATCATAAAATAACTACCGTATGGCATACTTATTACTTAACCTATAAGTTAAAAGCTATATGTTAAAGCTATATCCTCGCTCTCTGTATAGGATAGACTAACTTGGAGCATAAAATTTCGTATATACTTATATAGGATTAGATTAAGAGTTATATTATTTCTCGAACCCTTTATTTCTCGCCGGTTTATACTCTTAGATCATATAATTTATAAAGGATATAATAGGAAAAGCTATAAGCATATAGGCTAACGGAATAGGCCTATATATTATTATTATGACTGAAGAAAAAAACTCGAGTCTGATGTATCTTAATATAAAGTCTAAAAATCATGAAAAATCATATCCCAAACATTTAAAGAACCCTTAGATGCATGTTAAGAAGAATGACATCTCGTATAAGAGTTTGCACCTTATACTAAGTCTAGATATTAAAAAATCGTTAAATCTATCCTTGCTGCTCTCTGCTATCCTAGCTCTCTGTTTACTCCCGAACATGAAATATAACACTTTTAGTCTATATGGAAAAAACGACGAAGCTTCCCTTGCTCTCTGTATAGCTGCCTTCGGAACATAAAATTTCGGGCGATATAGAGTTATATATAGCTCCCCTATAGCTCTCAGAATTTTGAATACTCTGTACTTAAAATTTAGAAAGAAAAAAAAAAACTATAGATAACATTAAAGAACCATTAGCTATTTTAAAGCCTGTATAAGAGTTTTCAGAAAGCTATTTACCGGGATAATTATAGGCATCATATCGATAAACTGTATACGTATATATAGGTTAAGGAAATTAGAAAAGTATAACTTCATAACCTGTACCGTAAAATAATAAATAAAAAAATAAAATGGATTAAAAAGGCTCTTGTTAAGAGTTTCGATACTAAAAACTTTGAAATATTAAGATACAAACAGGTGTTATGCTGATAATTATGGGGGAGAGATAGAATGTCAGGGATATTTTCATGCGGAAGAAGAAAAAGAGATTCAGTTCAAATATAATCAGTATATAGACTATACCCCGGTATACAACTATTTTAGTAGCAAGTAAAAATAGTTAAACCCGTGATAATTTTTATAAGTTATATCTGGATATCCTGTATACTTTTACGTTAAATACAAAATATGTTTTAATAGAGGGAATTATAATATTTATAAAAACCAGACGTGGTTTCGGAAAAGGGGTCACCGTTAATAACCTTGGTAAAACAACGAAGATATGACGAAGATAGGGTGAGATAATTATAGAGAGGGGTTAACCTATATACCGAGGCATCAGTTACCCGCAGACGAAAGAAGAAAAGAGTTCATTCATACACAACATCAGCGCGTCAAAATAGATATACCCAAAGGGTTCGAGGGGGTTCGAGCCTGTCTCCCATGATATTTTTAGAAGTTATATCTGAAAATCCCGTATTTTATATCGAAATACCAAATTTCCGTTCAAATAATCAGGAAAATTAAATACATAGCCTACCTAATTAACAAAAAATTCCTATAATTAGGGGTCCGAACCCATACTTTTTACATAAAGTTATAACAGGATATCCCGTATTTTAAGGTGAAATACCTAATTTCCTTAAAACATTATTTATTTTCAACTAATTAATTATCAAAATTAAGAAAAATTCATATAAATAGGGGTCCGAACCCATACTATTTTCTTAAAGATATAACAGGTTATCCCGTATTTTAAGTGGAAATACCTAATTTCCTTTCATTAAATCATTAATATTTTCAACTAATTAACAAAAAATTCGTATAATTATTACTTAATTATCGAAATTCCTAAAAAGTTATTTTTAGGAACATCCAAAATAAACTCCCTCACCAGAAAATCTTCCAAAAATAATCCGTAAATAACGTATCCCGTATTCAGAAATACCAAAATTCCATTCATTTCATCATAAAAATGAATAGCCTACCTAATTAACTAAAATTCCTATAATTAGTGTACAGAACCCATACTTTTTTCGTATATCAGGATATCTCGTATTTTAAGCGGTAAAACCTATTTTCCTTAAATCATTAATATTTTTCCATTATAATTAACAAAATTTCGAATAATTATCCCTTAATTAACGAAATCCCCAAATATTATTATTTTTATCAACAAATAAAATTAACCTCCATTAAAATCTTCCGAAAATATACGTAGGCTAATTATCATATAAAACATCAGCCCCCAACAGCTGTCTAGCGGGCGCAGGTGTATAACGGGGTGAAAAAATGGCTGTAAAGGGGTGAATAAATTAGCTAGGCACCTCTGGGAACCGGGTAGGGAGTATGGATAGAACCTCGTAGACTTAACATGGGAGTACGGGCAACTTTTAGTAACTACTACGCCCTTTTACTATCAAATTTCGTGGGTGCAAGTTCAGTGACTAACGAAAGAGGTGAGAAACGTTAGGTACCCGGCTACCCGTGAATAGGCTAATCAAAATGATAAAATGAGAGAACTGAATTATAGCGAATAGGTTTTTTTTTAATCCGTTTTCAAAACACATTCCCTTTATTTGAGTTAGACCAACGCTGCTCGATGTATTTAGACGAAGATATTTAAATGCTGGGAAAGTTTTTGTTGTACATTTTATATTGGGCCACCTTTATGATAGGTACTGTTTGAAAATGGGGATTAAGGCTATGTAGACTTACTACCTCCTAACCTAATGCATTTCAATGGCAAATTTGGTTTCCCTCTGTTTTCGTTAATACTTGGTCTTTCGTGGAAAACTTAAGTGTTTTATACTGATGTTGGAAATTGTCTCTATGTTTTGAATTGTTTTATTTTAACTTAATTTTTAAACTCGGGTAACGTGTCGTAGCTGTTAGATTCAGTTTACGACGCGTTATCCGAGTTTAGAAGTAAGTTAAAATAAAACAATTCAAAACATATTTTTAAATTTCGTCAACCGGGTTCGATATAGACAATATCCAACATCAGTAAAACACTTTAGTTTTCCACGAAAGACCAGGTATTAACGAAAACAGTGGGAAATCAAATTGTGATTTAAATACATTTTTTAAATAATTTAAATAAAGTTTTTAAAAAATTATGAATTTTTATTTATTCATTTTGTATTTTTGGGAAATAGTAACTTATAACTAAGGAAATTTTCTTACTTGGATTTCCGGTTTAGGTGCGTAACTTTTCTCCGTCGAAACGGTTGCTGCGTGTTGGTCCGGAAATGACAGTTCAACGTCGGCTAGATGCCACAAAAACGAGTTTGCAACCACCGCGTCACCCACGATTAGACGGAGTGTGTAACGACCCGATAGGTAATTAAAGTCCTTCGCCCTTGCATTGACATCCTATTAAAAAAAATCAATAATTAAAGTGATATGGTCACTATTATTATTTTTCCTTTAAATTATGGACAATGATCCCACTTTCAATGCTGTATTTGAATTTTTAATAAATTCCAAGCCAAAGGCTAAAAAAAAAGCTTTTTAAATAGGGATCTGCGACGTCATAACCTTTCAAATTCGGTTTTTAATGTCTTAAGAGTGGAATACCGGTATTTTTTTTTTTTTAAATATACAGAAAGTGGGTTCATTCTGGATATTTTCAAGGAAAAATTTGTGACCGTGTCAGTATCACTTTAATTTTGGTCAGGTATTGGATGGGTGGCAGGATTTTAAGCACTGCTAGCTTACCATGTCAAATTTGTAATTCTTAGCTGTATCTGTTTCAGCTACGAACGTAATTTCTTGCTTGTTTTGTTGGTTGATCAGGGAAACAAATGCCTAGATAAATAAAATAAAAAATATTATTTATTATTTTTATTAGTAGGCCTAAGTTAGTTTAATTATTCACAACTTCAAGAAGGATAAAAACCATTTCCAACAAAATACGTATCGTAAAGATCAGTTACCCCAAAGCTGATACTGTATTTTTCCATTTTTTTAAAGTTCAAACGTGTTGAAATCTCCCCGTAAAATGCTGAATTACGGCGTTCTTTCGAAACAATATTTAATCGCGGATTTCTGATACTTCTATCTTTGGAAAAGTGTTATACCAAGGTGATATTTCCCCCTTTTTAAGGGGCATCTCATGAAAATTGAGCAAGGCATCTTTTTCTTTTTAAGTTTGCGGAGAGGAACAACGAAGGTCATAACCCAACGACGGAGTATCATATTTTATTTTAATTTAAGTATTTATTTATTTTTAAGTATTTTTCATGGAGAGATAAGGAAGGTTCTTTAATAAATGAATTGACAGAGAGCAAGAGGATCTACACAGAAGAAAACCTCATATTATAAAACTCATACGAAAGAGCCGCCATTTTAAGAAATATTTAAGTTATTTGAATCACCCTGAAATAAAAACTAAAGCGGTAAATGAATAAATTTAAAAGATTTTATACAGACCTGATGAACAGTCATAGTCTCTCCGGAATTTTTATCGCTCAGAGAAAACTTTACTAAGAGTTTTTGGTGATGATCCGCTTCAAGTACAGTGGCCAATTTATTTGGATAGCTTATCCTAATTAAAGAAATTACCTCTTAAATACATTGGATCGTAGATGGTATAGGAAAATCCCATGTTAAAAATCTAAGTATCAAGAAATTTGTCAATTTTGTATAGGTTTCTTGTTTCTATGAAAGCACGAATATTTTTACCAACTTTAGAACCTAAAAATCTCCGGAGATTATTTTTTAAACCGCAAATCCCATCAGAAAGGTTACTAATTTTTTTTTTAAATTCTAAATTTTCTTGATACTCGATTCACGATTGATAATAAGTTAAAACAAGGCAGCACAGTGGTGCGGCAAATTTCGTATGACATATAATGGCGTCCAAGATGGCGGAATATCAAAATTTTTCATATATAGAGTAAGATTTTTTTACTTGCCATCATTACATTTCAAAACACTTTGCAAAATTGAAATCGGCCATACGGCTCCTGAGATAGCGATATTTTTGTTAAGAACTCAATTTTCCAATATGGCGCCCAAGATGGCGGAATATCAAAATTTGTCATAAAGTAAGATTTTTTACTTGTCATCATTACATTAACATATCCAAAATTCAGCTTCCTACGACCACGGGAAGTGCCTGAA
>JAQGBM010001217.1:0-11127 GCA_034698405.1 Symphylella vulgaris | reverse complement strand
CATGTAATTTCCGTAATTTAGAAATTCAGGAGGTAAGAAAATCGGTTCGTTTCTGTTTAAAATTGTGCGATAATTTACAAGGTAAAAAATGGCGTCTTGAAATTTGTACATAACTTACTCTTTCTCATTTTCGCGCTTGTTGATAAGCACAAAATGGGCCCCCTATCTCATTTAGTATACCCTGGTCTTATCGTGAGCCACGATAGGACCAGCCGAAAGCATTAAGAAGTTATTTAACTACTCTTTGTAATTGTGAAAGAAATTAGATCAAATTTAGAGGAAAGTTTGTTCGTCATTAAGTTATTTAAAAAAATACGGTTTTGTGGGGAAAAAATCTAAATATTCTGACACTTACCACCCACGATGGAGTAGGTTGGGTTCCAGAGTAAACTATCCACGTCACCACTTCGTTGCAGTCCGGAGTTGTCAGGGATCCATCGTAGGTGTAAAAATTACCAAGGGATTTCGGAAAGAATAGAGTCGAAAGAGGGATTGGAGAGATGAACCGTGTCTCGTTCTTGTACCCGACGTCTTGCAGGTCGTGCAGAAAGTGGACGAAATCATTGTCCACGTGGCTATTCACCTTTTAATTTAAAAATATTATTAGGCTACAGCTACACGTTTCTACTCCTAAGGATCAATCTTTTCCAAGACGCCTAGCTCTAATATTAATGCCGATGCCAGATATCTCCAGCAGTTGCGAAATACTGAAATTACGCTCAAATGATATATTTTTGTTTCATGCAGTGACCCCATAATATTTTTACACCATTCTTAAAGATCTTTTCAAGACGAACATTGCTATGTATAATAATAATTATCTCTATTAATGATTCGTCCAAAGATTACGAAACACCCGATTTGCGGAAGCTTCGTCTCCAACAATTTGTATCCTAACAACTCGTACCCGAACAAAATTGGTCCCCAGAAAAATACGTCCCCGTACAATTCGATCGTCCCCATAATTTAATACTCAGAAACTGGTCCCCAACAACTTGTATCCGAACGACTCGTACAACCACGCACTGTTCGGATACGGGTTGTTTGGGAACGAATTGACTTGGACGAGTTGTTGGGAACGAAGCATCCGAAACCCCGATGCAAAATCTTTACTTTGACGCCACATACTAATTACCTTTTGCAAAAGTATTGCAACTACTGCAATGCCGTGTTTTGTGTTCAGTGCCTTTTCGAAACTACCGGCTCTCGTCATGTGATGCACGAAATGTATCTGACAAAACAATTAAATTAAATTTTAGGTTCTGAATGGACGAAATACCAGAACAACACTATGGGGCTCCAAAAGGGACCACTTTTTTTTAAAATAAATAATTGTATCTTCGTAACCGTTGAACGGATATGGACGTGCGATACAAAGAAATGACCGTATTACATAGATCTATATTTGAATATTATGTAAAAATATTATGGTGTCACAGCATGAAATAAAAAGATATTTAAGAAAAACTCAATGCTGTGATACCATAATATTTGTACATATTCAAATAGCAGTTATTAAATAGTCATGGGATGAGGCTAGAAAATTGGCAGGCGATAGGGGAAAATGGAGAAGATGATTGTGTGCGAAGCGGAGATATAGTTGAACGCTGCAAGGCAAAATCTACTTATTGATGATGATGATGATGATTAGGGACCGGATTTTAAGGTGCTAAAAAAAGTAAAAAAAAGGGGGGAAAGGTGCATAAAAAGTGACGAAAAAGGTGCTATAAATGGTGCTATAAATTACCAATTTTTGGCTTAGGCCCTATTTATTTTATTTATTTATATTTGCTTTATTATTACATCACTCAATCATCAATTCATCAACTATAATATATTAATATTATATATATTATGATATAATAATATTAATATAATATCTATCTTTATTTTTTCCTTGGTATTAAAATTTATTTCTTATCCATCATATTTTTTTTTTATTGACTAAATGTTGAAAAAAGGTACTTTTAAAAGGTGACAAAACAGGGGAAAAGGGGGAAAACAGGGGAAAAGGTGCTCATATATGGTTCTGGTGCAAAAAGGTGCTATCTATATCGATTTGGTAAGGACCCCCTAACCTTCTAATATTGTTTTCTTTCGTTTCCCCATTGTTTACTTTAATATTAGCGATCCGGTGCGGCACCTAAAAATCCGGTCTCTAATGATGATGATTCAATTAGATCTAATTAATACGGTCATTTCTATATATCCCACGTCCATATCCGTTCAACGGTTACGAAGATACAATTATTTAAAAAAAAAATTTGTCCCTTTCGGCACCCCAAAGTGTTGTTCTGTCATTTCGTCCATTTCCGATCAAAATAAAGTAAAATTACTTCTCCGTCAAATTCTTCGCTGTTGATTTGATGTTCGGAAGGCCAGTGAATGTGTATTGTGTCTAAAGTGTACTTGTCTTGAAGAGGTCCTCCCGATATGTATGGAGTGTTGCTATTCCCGTAGTAATTTATCGTAACCGTAACTAAAATAAACATACGAATAACACACATCTCTATCGTTAACAATAATCTTAAAGGTCTACGACGAAATGATGGTTCAACCGATGGTGGAAGAGGAAAAATAAGGGTGGGATAAAAAAATGAGACTCGTCTTTTGTTACTCTACACTCGTGCTTTTCTCTCTCTTTCTCTGAACACAACCGTCGTCGGCTGAAAACCATCCTTTCCTCACAGACCTTTTAAAGGGAGAAACTTTAGATAAGTTACATCTGCAAGAGGCGGAAGGCAAGTAGATAACTATTGAAAGTCTGCTATTTTACTTGCCGGTAGAAGTTTGCTTTACACATCTCCGGAGAAAAGAAGTTTTTTTTTGCCTCTAACACAACCCGTTTTCGAATGATGAAATAAGGTGACACATTCATTTTTTTTTTCTCTTTTTCGCTAATTCAACCTTACGTTAGTAACCTTAGGGAAATTCGAGAATTTCATGCTAACCTTTGGCTGACTGACCATGCGGGGCAGACTAGGGATTCCTTGCATCCACCCCCGCTGCGCGGCGGGCACATATTTTTATCTCAAAATCGCCAGAAAGGGTTTTGTTAGAGGCTAAATTTTTTTTCTTCTCCCGAGATGTGTAAAGCAGACTTCTACCTACTTGCCTTCCGTCTCTTGTAGTTGTCTCTCGTAAAGCCTCTTTTTTAAAAGTTTAACACTGTCTAAAATGAACTTACTTGAATGGCCATTGTTGGAAACGCGTAAAGGAAACTCTACATTATAGTTGTTGAAATTGACCTGTCCGTAATTTTTGACTGACGTGGCCGAGGATTGGATGTTTATTGGAGACTGACTCTTGTCGCAACAATGAGAGCTTCTGCAAATTCGGCACCAGTTGTTTGGACCTAATTTAAAAAATAATATTAATAATCCAGCTGCAATAAGTCTGAATAACTTAAGTCAGTAACTAGATGGAAAGGAATAGATATTATGATTTATTTGAAGAAATATATGAATTATTTTAAAGGGTAAATAATGTCTTATAATAATATAAATTAGGTGTACAACGGAAAGAGAAGGGCTCTGGTCATATACCCGCACTCGTGTGAATTTGTTTGCACGTTAAAGACCCCAGCCTTGAGCTGGCAAAATTGTCCCTCTCCGGACGTCAGGTCTTGCAAGCCGGTCCTGATTAAATGCCAACTACTTTAAAAATGCCGACCCATCACCGGGAAAAGGTTAATGATGATGAATAATATTCTTACCATCAGGTATCCCGTATCCGAAATGACATTCCGAATAAACTCTTAGTACAAAACAACCTATAAAACAAAAAAAAAAAAAAAACATTTTTAAAATTCATCGATATAAAAATTTGTGTTACTTTTCCAGATCTGGAGTCTGGACCAAAGTAATAATCTGGACCAGAATATTATTATCCTGAAGTCCTGATCCCGAATCCCGATCCATGAATCCAGGAAAGGGCCGGGCTTTTTTGGGGGGCTGGATGACACCCTCCACAGAAAGTAATAAAGTAATAGAATTTTTAAAGAAATTGTTAGAAATAACTAAAATTTAGAAAATGTAGTGTTCTTAAAATACCGGTAAGCAAACCCAAAAATGCTTGAAATTTGACGAACAGGCTAAAAATCAATGGGTGGCTGCCTCCCCCCCCTCCAAGGGCAAAATTATGGGGTATTTAAATATTGTGGCCAGTCAAGCCCCTCCCGTCCAGAATCAAATCCTGGGTTCGGATCTGAGTCAAATATACAGTACCACGATTCTAACTCAATAGACTAACTTAATCTCACAATTTTAAATAACTTAAGTTATATAGAAACTGAAAGAGTATTTTAAAATAACTTACTTAATAATAAGTCTTCTTTTAGTTTTACTATTTTTTTCAGAAATTCTATTATAATAGCCAATATATTAAGTTATATTTTCTTATTTAATTCATAAAAGATACGTACTGTATTATTTTATTTTAAATAATGAGTATGACTTACCAAAAAGGAAGACAAACTTGAGACCTGGTTTATTAATAAATTCCATCGTGTTTAAAATAAAGTTTAACAAAATAATAACTCGAAAATGAGGAGGAAAAAATATAATATATTTCGTTTTATAATGTTTTAAAAATTCGAATTGCGTAAAAAAATTTTCATTGAATAAAAAAAAACATTAAATTAAAATTAAAATTATAAATATATATATTTTTCCCGTTCTTTTACCTTTTATTCAATAGAATTGGTAATAATTATATTACCATCTGTCAAAACCGACATCATCACAAAATTTAATTCATCGTTATTTTTGATATTAATTTTATTGTATCGTCATTTTTTTCTACAAGAGCAAAATATTAAATTTGACGAAAATTGTGCAAGATTTTAAATGTGTTTATTTTTAATAAAAAGCTCATTAATATTAATATTTATATTATGGTAACAAATATATGTTTTACTTTTAGATTGTAATGTGAGATATACAGTCATATTTTCGAATAGACTGAAACACAATTGATTGAAATGAACCGATAGGGAGTTTCAGGTTATAATGTTAAAAAAATGCGCGAGCCTATATTACACAGCTAGCTGCACTTACCATACCTGGTATAGACTCTATATGGTGGCATAGACTATTGCATTTTCCCCCATGATGAATTTGCGTACTACTTTATTTTTACTTTTTTAAAAATAAAAATTAAATTGACCGAGATTTAACTTGTAATGTTAATAATGTAAGTATAAATATGAATAGCCTAACTTAATTCAATGGTGTTTTATAAAATTTCGCCTATTAAATTATGAACTTGTAACTTACAATAATAATATTGGTTTCTTACAGGGCTGAGTTTTTTTTTTTTTTTTTAAGGTGAAAAATGAAATTTCTGTCGAAATTTTGCGTCATGTTCAAATATATTATTCGAAAAAATATGATACATGAAAATATCCGTATTAAATAGATCTATTTGAATAATTATGTAAAAATATTAAAGAGTCACAGCACGAAATAAAAAGATATTTCAGAAAAAAATGATTAAGTTTTTTTGAAATACCATTTTATTTCATGCTGTGACCCCATACTATTTTTACATAGATATAGATCAAATAGATCAAAGTTATTTACCGTATATCAATAGATCTAAGTTACTTACCGTATTATCACACCTTTAACGGCATGCCGATATATGCGAAAATCGCTTGTTCCGGAATATGTTAATTTTTCTCTAAATAGCATTTTTCTCAATGGAGGAAACAGCTGGGTCATGTTTATGTATCGTGTTGTGGGAAAAACAATCGTAAATATTTCAATGAAAAATACTCTTATTTTGGAAAAAAATAATTGAAATATTTTGTTATTGGACCAAATAAAAAAGTTGCCCGAATATGCCGATTATATTCGATGTTCCCATACAGCTTGATTGAAGCGCAGCCCGTGGAGACTGAAGAAAGTCTATAGATAGGATGGACGATTCTAAAATAATTGTTTTCTCCGTAACCCTTGGACGAAAATGGACATATGATACACCGAAATTTCAGTCTTTAAAAGATCTATTATTGGTGTTGTCGCAACAACACCATAATTTTTTTACATTTTCGAATAGGATCTTTTAAAGACTGAAATTTTGGTCTATCATAATTATGTCCATTTTCGTCTAAAGGGTTACGGAAAAAACAATTATTTTTAGTATCGTCCATCCGACGTTCTCCAGTCTCCACGGGTGGCGCTTCAGTCAAGCTGGGAACCTCGAATACCGGCATGCCGTAAAAGGTGCGATAATACGGTAATTTTCATGTATCACAATATGTCCGTATATCCATTCAAGGGTTACAAAGATACAATTATTTTAAGAGTTTTTTTTTTTTCCACATATGAAATGGCCGATTCTGGCAAAAATCGTGCAGAACACGTGTCAAAAATATCTTGTATATAAAATGTAAATGTTTGTAACAATGTTTAATAATATTCAATTTTGATTGCAGGTTTCATGTCGTCTGTTCGATTAGATTTTTTCTTGTCCTTTCTCTCGACAACCTTTCGCTTCTGTCTCTTTCGTTTTGGTCTTTTATCTTCTGATGTGACGACTGTTCCCTTCTTTTTTACTACTCCGTTAATAATTCGAAAAAGAACGAGTTCGCCGATGAATACAATTCCTATTGATATAAATACTGTATATTACATCAGTTATATTCAAGCTGTGGTGGTGTTTTAGGTTTATATTAATTTTTAAATACCGGTACAAAAAATTCTGAAATAATAAGTCTATAAAAATGGTCTTTTTCGGACCTTTTTTATTCGGTTGTTTCGAAGTTGAATATTCGTATTCTAAGGTTTTAAATGTGCCTAGTCCCAAATCAAAGGATTTATGCGACGTGGTTCTAATTGCAGCCTAAACTTTATTAGATTGTAATAATTCAAACCTGATACGATCCAACCGACAACGAGAACTTTAAAAATGGGTTCCAGAGATTTCAACTGCAGAATCAGTCTGTTCACTGGTTTTTTGTATTCTCCAAGTCTAGATTTTGCCAGGTGGTTCCATCTGCACAGATCGGCTTCGTGAAAATCTATTCCTGACTCTAAAATCCAAGATTGGCTGTAAAACAAAAATATTGATAAAATAATTGAAAATGATATTCAAGAACGATTCAACGATTTTGCTCAGGTTTCAAAATTTCCGTAATTAAAAATCTATAAATTTTCATTGAATAAAGCTAGAACATTGAAAATAGATCGTGCACCCCTAAATTTATTCAGCTTTTGAATGACAACCAGTTTTTTTTTTAAGATTTGTTCCGCAAGGTGGAACCATGTCTGGAAATTTCACTTTGTGCGAAACACAAGTTTTTCGAGAATGTTGTATAGAGAGTAAAAGTTTGGTAACAGTGTGTTGGGGTGCAATAGCTATTTTGGTGAAAATTGGTCCAGCCGATTTCTAGCTATGAAGTAATTTGTCCAAATTTTGTTTAAAATTTTGATTTTTCCGCTTGATTCGCTGCAAGAAAAATACTGTTTGCATCGTATTTTTCTCCGATTTCATTTCGGTTTGTGTTGAAATGACAACAAATCAAATTTCTGTTGTCCCTTGCTAATTCGTACTTTTCGAAATTTTGCTTCATACGATTGTGTTTTGGCACGAAAACTTGAATTGTATACATACTTACATCTTTTCCAATACCTTGTAAAAGTGACTTCCGCGTTGAACTCCTAGAGAGAATTTCTCAGAGTGAAAAGTATCTTTCGAGATGTGAAGTTTGTCTCCTTTTACCAACTGGTAACTCTTGGCGACCGACCTGTAGGTCACGAATGCCAGTTTCGAATAGTTTGTTTGGGGTGATTTCTTTGATGATGCCAGTATTTTACGAAACACGAATTCTTGGTTTTGTATTTTATTCAGTACAATCATCCTCTGGTTTCCTTTTGGTTCAATTTGGTCGAAAATGTCAAGTTTCGAGACTTTTTCTTTCAAGTTGGACGCTTTGGCCAATTTCTTGTTGTATTTGTACATTTGTTGGTTGTCTTTGTTCATCTCGGGATTCGTGACTCTTCTGTAGAGACTAGTGTCTTCGTAAGTTACCCAGTAAAAGTCACGCTCTCCAACCCCTTCTATGAGATCTTGAATGGTGTCTAGTACGAAAGGAGGAGTGGGTTTGATGATGAGAGAACTTAAGACTCCTCCGTATCCAACTTGAAAGATCCGAGCCAAAAGAATAAAAAGACCAAAGAGCAAAAAATATTTGACTGAAGTGACATAATCGGAGCCTAGGTAAACAAAAAAATAGAAGTTGGTCATATGACTTTAATTTTTAGACTACCGAGTTAGGCTATTAGACGAAATCAAGTAATAGAGAAATCAAATAATTGAGCTAGATTTCGCCAACGAACATCCAACATTCGAACTCCTGAACAGGCTGAACTCGAATGCCTAGCCCTATAACTACCGTATAGTTATAGGGCTAGATTCGAATAATGATGAGATTTTGAATTGAATGCCTAATAACCTTGAGCTAGCAACTGGCTGTACATGTCCATTAGTTGAACCTTTTTCGTCGTTAATTCCGAATCCCAAGAACTCTCAACGTTTCTCAACAGGGTTGCCAATAAGGGAATTATAACGACGCACAATCCAATCAGACACCAAGTCTGGAAAAAATTGTTAGTGTGTTGTTAATGAACTAAGTTATAAGTTAGGCTATTATATAAATACGCGCCGGTTATTTTTTTTACTCGTGAACCCTGTAAATTTACCGTATTATTTACCTGTTTGTCAAAGGGAGTGAGGAGTTCCATGACGGGTGCTTTCAATTCAGATTTCTCGGTAACGATGACCTCTTCGTCCACGTGATACGGTCGGAGCATCCAATGAGATTCGATTGCTTTTTCGTCAGACAGTTGGGAAAATGCAATCAGATCGAAAAACTGTTTTATGCAAAACATAATTATTATTTCCAAAATCACACCTACATCAAATTATTTTGATACTGATTAAAAAAAGGCATGATAGACTATTTCGCCAGTGAGCGTAAACAATTGTTACTATTGCGCATCTATCTGCGCAGATAGATGCGCCGGAAACGGTTTCCGGTTGTTCAACCCGCGGTTTACGCTATGATCGGAAGCGATTTTTATACGATGTATGCCGTACCAGATAATAAACCCCGGCAAAATAGTCTATAGAATAACACATTTTCTGATTCCAAGTTGGGATAATTAGCTTAAGAGCGCATTATGCAGGGATTTGCCCTATGGTGTTTTCCATTTATCGTATTTGTGCAACTATGTGAAAAATACTCAAGATTTACATAAACTTTTTAAAAATGTGTTGATAATTTAACTTACGGTAATTGGCGAGAGTATTACCTTTTTTTTAATGTTGCTCTAGTTTTTTTTTACTGTTTGAAGGTATAAACATAGATAATTTTCGAACATTGACTTTAAAAATTAATTATAAACAAACTAATTGTCCAATTTAACAAAATAAATATGGTATTACTCTCACCAATTAAATTATGAACAAAATAAAATATAAAATAAAATAAAATAAATAATTTCCCAAATTTTTCAAAACCAGGGGCCCATTGACAAAAAGTGAGATAGAGGTTTTGATACACATCAGTACCAGTAGAGTACACAATCCTAAAATTTCAGCCAATTCGGTGGGTTACACCTCGGGTCGTTCCCTCATAAGTAAGTTATAACATATCCATGATAAAAAGAACATAGAAAATAGAACAAGTGACCAAAATGAGTGACAAATTTATGAATTGATTATTGTGATGCTTTTTTATTATGAGTTTATAAATCATGATTTAATCTTAGACCAACATCTCCAGGACTATAATCTGGCGGAGTGGCACTGGGATTTGGTTTCCCCTTTGTTGATTAAAGTCAAGCTCCGTCGGGTGTGGTCAGCACTAGGATGGGTGGTCTATTCCACGACCTTTTCTTTGGGCCCTTTCCCCCTCGAGTTATAGAGTCCTCGAGTACAATAAGTAGCCTGTCTTTTGGCTTTTGTCTTTTGGCTTTTGTTGTTACCAATAAAAAGTTATTTATTTATTATAGCAAACGGCTATTCAGACAATGTATAAAATGTACAAAAATGAGGCCACTCGAGTATAATAATTTTGTCAGAGTTTGTTTCCGATAACAGGGGGATGATTAATTTTGCTTCTTTTTCATGTTAGAAATTATTAAATAACTTAAATACCCAATGTGTGGACTAAGTTATAAAATTAAAATCGAAGTGGAATATGTAATTAAAAGAGTGAGAAAAGTGTTGTTAGACAAATATGGCCGCCGTTGAATAGAGAAAATAACAAGGAAAAAAAGTTGCTTCAGCTTTTGCTAGTCCTGGAGAGAGGTTGGTCTAAGATATAATCTAAATGAACATAATATTTCGATCATGCGGACTTACTTTAGGATTGAGACTGTGTCTGAAAGATATTAAATAAATTAAACATTTTGAAAAAAAAGATTTAAATCATTGATTTTTATTGAAAAAATCAAATCACTTGATTTAAATCCAGCCACCCTCATATGTTGTTACTTTATACCTTGTTACTGTTTTTCCTTATTTTGTTTTTTTATTTTTCATATTTTTATGATGATTAGTTTTATTTTTCGCGCCTTTGACTGTCATAGCTTGTTTTGATCACGTGATTTTGTTCTCTGCTCTATCTGAAATTTATTGATTATATTTTCATCTGACGATGGATAATGGATATCGTCCTGAATTAATGTGAAATTAGGCCTATATTAAAAAGCCTAATTTAAACATATTATTATAATAGGACTTTTTAATAATAAGTTATTTTCTGATAATGAAAAAAAAAATTAAACATAATTTATCTTAAAATAAAATACAGTGAAACAGTGTCCGTCTAAAATCTAAATTGATGAATAAAAACTTGAAACACCAGCTGTTGTTGATAAAAGTCTTTTATACAAATAAAAACATCGACGAATCACGTGTAAAATACAATAAATTAAAAATCATCAAAGATGCTAAAATTTAAAATATTTACTTAAAATACGACGTTTTTTCGTGCTTGGAAGATGCGGTTTGGACACAGCTCCCCGCGAAACGTCGTATTTTAAGTAAATATTTTAAATTTTAGCATCTTTTATATGATTATGAACATTTAATTTATTGTATTTTACACGTGTTCGT
>JAQGBM010001216.1:0-11128 GCA_034698405.1 Symphylella vulgaris | reverse complement strand
AAGCGATTTCATGCCGCAGCTTCAAAAACCGCTTGAAAAAAAAAAACGCTCGTGTGATCAGCTTTTTATAGGCTATGAGCTTTTTTTTTCCGCAGCGGCATGAAATCACGTAGTTTTATTGGACTTGGACAAAAATTGCTCGTACTTTTGTGACCAATATATAAAACCACGCGATTTAATGCCGCAGCTGCAAAAACTGCCAAAAAACCCCTCATGTGATTAGGTTTCAAGAGTATAAAAACGTACTAGTCACGAGCTTTTTTTCTCCGGCGGTTTTTGCCTCTGCGGCATGAAATCGCGTGGTTTTATTGGCTTTTATGTGGTTACATGGTCTCTTATTTTTAATTATTTAAAAATAATAAAAGAAAACTTTAAAAAATGAATAATAATATTTCGGGCCAATCAGAACAATATCAAGCTTTCCAACGGTGTATAATTCCTGTTTTATTAATTTACTCCTATGAGCCAGAGCTGCGTTGGCGAAAAGAGAACAAAATAATGTTTGTCTTACTCTTTTAAAATTTTTCGAATAGTAACTTAAATGCAAAATAAGTTATTTAGAAACCAAATAATTATGTACTAGGTTCTAGGAGGCTTTGAACTGCGTTATTTGACATCAAGATTAACTTCCAAGGACTTGTAGTTTTTGAGAAAAAAAAGTGCTGAACAAACTCCCTGATTGAAGAAAGTTTGTTTAATTTAAAAAAAAAATTAAACAAACTAAAATAAAAATGATTATTTTAAAAAGCTGACTGGATTCCTATGTTTTTAAATTTCGGACGGATGCATGATGGAAAACTTTTTATGTAATTTTTTTTTCGTAGCACTTTTATAGTTTTATAGTTGATCTTGGGTGTCAAAATAATGATAAAAAACAACGTCCTCTAGAACCGATTATGTTATATTATTTTGGTTTAAATATTTTTGTAGTCTAAGCTTATACAGTACTTTTCGAATATTCTTTGGCGGTTTTATCTATATCGATGGTTGTTTAATGTTTGTAACATGGTTCGGAACCTTTTAATATTTCGGTTCCGGTACCGTTTCCGGTTTCAAATTTAGCTTTCGATACTGATTTAGTATTAAATTCTTCATTATAATAGATAACAATGTACCGGGTATGTGTTATACGCAGAAGGCTAGGACATGCGAGCACAGGTATCTGAATTTTTTTGTCGTTAAGATAAAAAATTATTATGTTATGAAAAACAGGAAAAAAGCAAACAAATAATTCGATTTTCAGATTGATAGGGAAAGAAGTTTTTTTAGTCTCATTGCGAAAAGATTATTAAATAAATAACTTACTTATCGTCGATAAGTACTTATAGGCCTACATAGTAAAATAATATTCTGATTCTACCGTTTATGCTCATTTTATATGATCATTTTAAAATTATTGTATAGCAGCGCAAGGCGACGGCAATTATTATAGCAACATCGCAAAAGAATGACCGATTTGCTCTTCGAAGCTTTAAAACGGGGGTCATTTTTCCTAAAATCGGGGCAGAAGTGGAACACGATTGACTTGAAAAAATGTCGGGATTTGGTCGAAAATGGTGCAGACTTGAATGTGATCGAACAGCGAGGAACACCCTGTATACCTTCCGTTTACTGGGACGTCGAATTAATCCAATTCTTTCTGGGCCACGGAAGAGACGTAAATGCCCGCGACGAATTTGGAAACACGGCTCTCATTTACGCCGCGTCCGAGGGCCTCTCGAATGTGGTAAGGTTCCTGCTCGATAATTCGGCGGATCCCAACGTTCGAAATTTAAACGGAGAGACCGCGCTTTACAAACTCGTTACGAAGAACGATAACTCTCAGTCTGAAGCTGCTTGTGTCGCCAAGATTTTAATAGAGGGAGGAGTAAATTTTAAAACAGCTCATGGACTAACTTTACTCCACGCCGAAAATTTTAATCATCAAATTTTCGAATGCGTGTTGGATAAATTCGAAAATAACATCGATATCAGAGCTTCGAAATCGTATAATAATTACGAAAACACGCCTCTCATGGTGGCTGCGCGCCAGGGAAACGTCGAACTCTGTCGCGCCCTGATCGAACGAAATGCGATGTGAATGCCGTGAATTGTTACGGGTTCACGTCGTTACACTACGCCGTTTATTCGATTAATCTCGAATGTGTTCGATTACTCTTGTCTTCGGGTTCGGATCCAAATATAAAATCGAAATCCGGATTCGACGCATTCGACATGCACCGATACGTGCCGCCTTCGTTCGAGAAACTAGATTTCTTTAAACAGCTGTTTTACGAAGAGGATTCGATTAAAAAAAGAATCGAATTTTACGAAATGAGCGGTGCGGAATTTATCTTTAGAGATTATCCCTACGTGGGATTGAAGCTGTGGAAAAAGGCACTCAAACTAAGGACTAAATTCAATCTACCAAAGGCCGAACCAACTGAAAAACAAAAGGCCATTTACAAGATACAAGATTCTATTCGGACGAAACAACAGTTAGTAGATCTTGAAGAAGGTGAGTCAATGTATCGTCAAGCAATCTTGACCGTAGACACGATTTCGAATGGATCCTTTTCGTTCCTACTTCGTATCCCCGTCACTATTCCCAGCGGATCTATACCCGAAGGTTTAAAGTGTCAATTGATAACCGATATGTTACGATACATTTCCGAAAATATCGATCCGGAAAGCGTGGAAATCGAGGACGAATTCAACGTTCAAACTCTTAGTTATTTGGTCGAATATTTTACGCGACTAATTTATTGCACGGATGAAGAAATTACCAACATGATACAATCTTGCATTCCCTTCGTTTACGATATCTATTACCACTTATTACGAAGAAAATGTAATGGAAAACAAGTACCAATTTCGACAGCCGAATTGAACTCTGCGTTTCGTCTGACCCATTTCGTAGTAAATTACCGCGATCTGGAACCAATTTTACGTTCGCAGATTAAAGAGTTCTTTACGAAAATCGTAAACCTAAGGGGTTTGTGTGACGAAAACGGTGACACCCTTTTACATTTAGCGTGCGCTGGTTATTATTACTGCGCAAACCTGTTGGTAGATTGCGGAGCGGATGTAAAGGAGCAAAACAAGAAAAATCAAGAACCGATCCAGTTACTTAATGGGGTTGAGGAAATAGACTGCAACCTCGTATTGAAGATGGTAGAGAGGGGTGCCCATTTGGACGCAAAGACCTCCCACGATCCGCAGAATAGCGCGTTCGAAGCCCTTAAAAAAGGGGGAATAAATACGTTGCCCTACGAATCCCTGAAATGTATGGCGGCCAGGGTTCTGGTTCGAAGTTGCATTCGTTACAAAGGAGTACTTCCACCGAAGATGACTGATTTTGAGTATCTACATAATTCTGAAAGAAAATATATAAAAATGTGAAATAAATGATTTTTTTTACATTTCTTCCAAACCGGTTCGAAGTACCATGGATGTTAGTTTATGTGTTTTTGGCCAAGACCATTCCCGAGAATGTATCTGTCTTGGTTTAGCATATTATTTATTCCCTTACCAATTCTTTTATTCCCCATAAATGTGTTTTTCCTCCCGCATATAATAAGTTATTACGGAGTATTTCTTTATTAATTAAGGCATATGCATGTTGTTTTTCCAAATATTCACTACTTCAACGACAAAAAATATCAAAAACCGATATCAAAAACCTTATCAATATTCATAATACAGTTACTTATTTATGATAGGAGTCATTATTTAAAAACTTATGGAGATAGCGGACTCCAAAATCCGAATTCGAAGATTTTGCAAGATTTTGGCCTTTGGACTCAGCCATATAAATACCATAAGTTTTTAAATATGAATCCTTAAAACCATACACCATTATTATCAAGAATAGATAATATTATTATTATAAAATTATTATCTATTCTTGTTATCCTATCCTAATATATAAACCGGTAATGTATGTGTGTGTGCCAGGATCTCGCGAACCTTACTTCCAAACACATACAGGTACAAGCATAGAAGACGAAAATATACGTAGAACACGAAATTCTAAGAACTTTCTAGAAAAAGAAAAATTTTCATTTGCCTTATGGTTCCTGAGTTACAAGGTACCAAAGTTAAACCAATCAGATGCCACCGCGGGATTTTTGAATGCAAATACTAAAAATTATAGGCAAATCCATTTTAAACATTCCCCTTTGTGACTTTGTCCTACAGATATAAAATTTGGTACCTAAAGGGTTGCCAAAATTAAGTTTTTTACGGGATTGCCAAAAAAAATTAGTAAGTATGGTTACATAGGGGCGCCACAGACGCCCCTGAGCGCCAGGGTTTCCAAAATTAAGTTTTTTTACAGGGTTGCCAAAAAAATTAATTTTTTTGCTGCCAAAATTAATTTTTTTCTGGATTGCCAAAAAAAATGAGTAAATGCGGTTATAACAAAGGGGCGCCACAGAGCGCCAAAGGCGCTCGGTCTAGGGACTTATGAATAATATAGATAACGCATGCTCTTTGTTTTTGATATTTTTTGTCATTTAAAGTAGAGTCCCTGTATTAGGGGGGGGGGGATAATTTAAAGTATTGAACATTTTAACACTGGTCACAATTTTTAGACTTATGACGCTCCATCATTTCACCTTAAGCTGGTATTTTTCCTGGATAGACCGAAGTCGAATGAGCAAATGTCTAAAAATATGGTGTGCTTTTGTACTGTTAATCTGTTATCTATATCCGGTATCTATATACTGTTATCTATAACCTTGGTACCGGCACATTAAGCACACCATATTTGTAGACATTTGCTCATCTGAATTCGGTCTATTGACTAGACAAGACTATAATCCAAAAAAAAGTTAGGTTATGACAATCCAGGATACATTGATTGATCTGACAGACCTAGTCAAGTTGAGTTAAAATCTACTGACCACTCCACCATATCCTCGAGGATGCATATGGTGGAGTGTCCGAGAAAGTATGAGCTGTAGGTATTCGGCTAGGCGTTGGCAACGTAGGACCTGGGTTCGACTCCCAGGCATCCCATATGTTGGTTCACAAAGTTGGCCGGAGTGGATGTTTCTAACTGGTCATTGGGTAAAAAAAATGTTCTAACTGCTATTTTGGGGGTTATATTCGCTTATTCCTTATTATTAATTAACGGCAATTATGTAGCTTTCATTCTTCGTTCACCTATCCCTCTGTAAATAATAACTTCTTCTCCTTTATTATATGTCACAATGCATGTGCGCGTTTGGAAACGCTTTTCAGCTTCCAGAAGCTCAAACGCGCTGCCAGACGCGCACATGTGAACCATACTTTAGAGTTGTTAACTTCTGAAACAGTTTACCTGCTACTCATATTGTTTATGCCAACTCCCCGCCATCGTTCAAAACAGACTCTATAATAAGTATTTATCGATCTACGCAATGGCCCCTTATTTGATTACGATTGACTTTTCCTTATTGTAAATTCTACAGCGTATTTATTTTTATGTATAATAACTTAATATGTACAATATTAATATTATGTTATATATATTTTTTTCCTTGAAATTGAGTTTCTTTAATAACTTATGTTTTAAATACAGTAAATATTAAATAAATTGCTGCCGGTAAACTATTTATATTTTAAAAACTCGTGAATTTATTTTTATTATGACATTATGCATAATATTGTAGCCTATATTTTAAGGGTTTTATATTTCTAATATCACAAATGTGCAGTATTTCAATGAAAAATATTTCTAAAATCAAATGTTTGTAGCATCAATAGGTACCAATAACAAATAAAATTTTATCTTATCTTAAAGGTTTTTTTCCTCATAGTGACAAAGCTTTGAACCAATCATTCGCATATCAGATATCTTAGTTCTACAATATCTGGCACCAATCCCAATTATACTCTGGTACATAAATTATGCCTAGCCTATATTTGTATACGTATATGTACAGTACATTCCAAGTAATATTGTTATATACGACTACGAGTATGAATAGGCTACTTGTGAACTAAAAAATTGGACTTTTGCAGCTTTGCTATTTATCACCTTTCATTCATTTTTAAAACAGAAAGTGTATGGCTGCATAAATTATACTCGTATATAATTATGTTTAATAACTTTGTTAAAAAAAAAACACGAAATCAGAAGGAATGAACGATGGCGACGTCCATGCTCCAAAACCTTTTACAATCTTATAATATGCTGGGCACAAACATTTCCAATACACCATCGAAATCGAAAATCACCTTGGAACTTTGTCGCGAATATGTCAAGTCTGCTGCAGACTTAGATTTGATCGAAAAGCGAGGAAAACCCTGTATACCGTCGGTTTACTGGGACGTAGAAATTATGCAGTTCTTTCTGGATCACGGAAGAGACGTAAATGCACGTGACAAACTTGGAAACACGGCTCTCATTTGCGCCGCATCTTGGAGTCTCGGGAATGTGGTCGAATTTCTGCTCGATAAAAATGCGGATCCCAATGTTCAAAATATTTACGGCAAGACTGCTCTTTACAAACTAGTCGAGAACTATTTGCAATCTACGCGCGACTTGAAAAAACAAGTAGCACTCGCCGGGGAGTTATTTAAAGAACATTACCGGTATCAGAAGAATGAGAAGATATCAAAATATACCAGAATATACAGTATCAAAAACAATAATATCATTATCATCACTTGATAATGATATTATTGAAAATTTTCAAAAAATGAAGTAGGGGCCATGCAGTCAATTATTAGGTTCTGCCAAATTAGTGCCCTCGCTACTTAATGGCCAGTGACTATCATATTAAGTTCCGCCACTGGCTACAATGCTATACACATGATTACAGAACAAAGCTTGGCCCATAGGAATGGATGACTTTTCTTTCGCAATTCCTGAGCAGCTAGAGAGGAGTGTCCAATCGGTAAGTCAAATATTACTCTTACAACACATCCCGCGAGTGCCGTAGATGGATTTATTCATAAAATAATTATGTAAAAAAATTTTCATTTTTGGTTTCTATAGTTTAACTACTTCTACAATGCCCAATTTAAGGGTAGGACTAGGAAGCTTATATGGTTACATCGTTTATGTACAGGTATGTCGCTATTAAATGCGTGAATTTCATAACAAGGTAACTTATTCCACTACATTTGGCTTTTTTTAAATCAATTTCAATTAATGGCCTAAGTTCACAATCTCAACCGAGTTCACTTCACAACTGGGGCTCGTTCCACTAGCCAAACGTTCACAAACGGTTATTTCGTCCGGTTGGTATCGTTTGGTGACCGCGGTTGCTGTCTAGTGGAACGCGGGTGGAAAGACTGAACGTTTAGTCCTATCAGCCAATCACAATAGACTCTTGCACACGTCTACACATATAACCGTCTCAAACGCCAAAATATTGCGGCTAAAAAATATCAAACGTTTGGTCACCTGATCAACTACTGGGGTAAAGATTATCGCATGCGCATTAGGCTAGTGGAACGTAGTTTGAGCAAACGTTTGGCTAGTGGAACGGGCCCCTGCAGTTCGTTGATAAGTAACAGTCATAGCCTTCTGATGTTTGATTAGTCAAGCGACTGTGCAATGGCTAATAATAGGGCATGCTTTCTTCACTGTTTATTCGTGTAATTTTGCATCTTACCCCTTTAAAACAGCTTATTATTCAATGCTTGCGCTATTCCACAGCACACAGTAATCTCTTAGCTAACGAGATTACTGTGCTGCTGAACAGCGCAAGCGATGTGTAAGCTGTTAAAGGGGTTAGCTGCAAAATTTGAACTACTTAGATCGACCGCAGGTGTTTCAAAGTTTCATATTCATAGTGTTATCCATTCATTAAATTTGTTTCAGTGAAACTGGAGCTTACCAAGAATTATTTAAGAAAACCGTACTTGGTAACAATGGGAACGTACCAAATGGCTATCTTGGTACAATTTGAAACTAATGATAGCCTTACTTGCAAAGACATACGGGAAGCAACAAAACTTGATGAAAATCAATTCCAAAAAAACCTTGCTAGCCTTGTGGAAGCGGAGATTCTACTTTCATCCGATCAAGTGGTAAACAATTAAAATTATTATATATTTCTTTAATATCCACCCCTCCGAATTAGTATCCTTACATTCTGGGCAAACGAAAGAGGCTGTTATTCTTATTTGGGTAAAACAAAATTCCTGAGGTCCCCATGTCCTTGTCCAATTTACTAATCAATTTTACTAAATGTTCGGTATATTTATTTCAGAAAAAATTTTCTCCTGAAACAGCTGTATTTCTGAATATGGAATATTCCAACAAGAAAACTAACTTCAAGATTGCCGCTCCGATCCAGAAAGAAAATACTCAAGTAAGCATAAAGGCTACAAACGTTGCACATAGCCTACAAGTATAATAATTTATTCTGCATATACATTATGCCATATACCGTATTATCGAATATACCGGCATGCTGGAATTATAGGAATTTGTGAATTTTTGCTCTGAATAGCATTTTTCTCACGTCAGTGGAGGGAACAGCTGATAAATAAAAACTTTCTTTTTATTAATCTTTATGTATCGTGTTGTGGACAAAAAATATTTTTCATTGGAAAATATTAGGCCTACTTAAGCTTTATTTAGAAAAAAAAATTGTTTTTGGCCATAGTTTTCTTAAGATGACAAGTTAAAAAATGCCCGAATATAACGGAATGCCGGTAAATTCGAATATACCGGCATGCCGTGCGATATTACGGTACATAGCCTAATATTGAGCCATTTTCAATCAGAGCCTGCAGCATGTGCTTCCTAAAAGCATGCTAAAAGTTGTCCATACAAAGTCTGCACGTGAATTACTGCGAATTTTCCGCAGTAAAGTTCACGCGCAGACAGTATTGAGTCGCTGCGCACTGAATTTTTTATTATAGGAAAGTGGACAAAAATGCCTGCGCGGAGAAGAAATTTTGAAGTTTTTACAGTAATATTAATACGCGTGCGCATGAACTAATGCACATGCGTAGCCTATAGGGCATGTTATGCCGCGCACGTGTCTGTTTTGTTGTGATATACGATTTCACTTCCTGTCTGCATAAAGCAGCGCAATGCGCATAGCAGGGCGCGTTCACTTGCGATTCCGCGCGATATACCGGAAACAATATCGGCCTCTTAACTCAAACTTCGATCACAGCGCCAACCGCGGCGACATGCCGTTCAAAACGCTTCGATCCGCTTTCCTATTTATGAAAATCAGGCGTAAAAATACTAAAAAACTCAAGAGCCTATAATCATACTGAAGTGTAAAGTACTTACCGGTGTGTCTACCCCAGTCAGAGGTACAACTTACCCTGTTGTTTATTCGTAGCATTAACTATAGCCTATTATGTGAATAACCTACCTTTTTAGGAAGTCCAGGAGACTCACAGATCTGTGGATAAAGAAAGGGAATCAATTATTCAGGCTGCCATAGTTCGAATTTTAAAGTCTAAGAAAATTTTGAGCCATGACGATTTAATCGAAGATGTAAGTAACATATTCCGTACCGCTAATAATGAAACAGAAAAGTCATATCTACAGTAGGTAGGTATAGCATAGTTGCCTGTAGTATAGAGAGAATGGACAACTGACATATCCGCCATTTTGCCTCTACTTTTCGGAGGGTCCTAAAAGATGCCTCGTGGGTGTTGGGGGGCTATTAACTTACTTGGTTTTATATTATCATTAATATTGATAATATAAAACCAAGTAATAGCCCCCAACACCCACGAGGCATCTTTTAGGACCCTCCGAAAAAAGTCACGGCAAAATGGCGGATATGTCAGTTGTCCATTCTCTCTCTATACAGGCAAATAACCGTAACTTAAAGGCTACAACAATGTTTGCAGCAAGGTGTCGGTGATGAGCAGCTTTGCTAGCCCAATCAATCTCAAGTAAAATAGCTCGACAAACATTGAAATGCTTAGCAATTATAAAGCTTATAATATACAGTTAGTACTTATGCGAGTACTTCCCTACATAATGCAGTGCTAGCTGCCTATATATACTGGTACACATATGATTGATTAAATTTTATATCTCTTTATTGATTGTCAAAATTACCGCGCACAGCACTGCTGCAGAGAATGAAGTGTATATAGGTTTGTTACTTCGAAAATGTGAATACGAAATTGAGGTAAAATTAGCAAACCTAATAATACAAATCCCATATGAGTTCTAGTTCTACGGTATGCTGTGTACATAAAATATTGCAATTAATAAAAGTCCTAGTTTCGTCATTAGGCGCGCGTATAAATGTTTGCCAAACGTTTACCAGCACTCGTAGTTATAATTTGAAATCCAAATTATGCAAATCCTATACTGTATGCGTTCAGAAGAATTCGTAATTTTCTGTTGGCAAGGGAATTTATGTTGGGGTAAGCACTTTTATTCTTAATTTATAGAAATATAGGAAGTGGTGCTGGTATATAAACATAAAATTAAAAGGTAAATGAATGCTCTCTGAAAATTTTCCAAACCTCATCAAATTAATCTTGTTTTATATTTTATTTCGGTCTATACACGATATATCTGACGTCAGCATCCGCCATTAAATCGGTGAATAACTGGTAGGTTATCAGTCTATTTCTATCTCTGTGCCAGCACCTGCGCCAGCACCTGCTTTGTTTCACTTTTACTGATCACTCAGAGATTGTCTACTTGTATTGAGTGAGTATTCTCTATGGCTTCACTGTAGCAATGACTGCAGTTTGTGGCGGAGCACTTCTCAAAAGATATCGTGTATACACCTTTTCTTTTAGCTGTTTGTCACGTGCTTTTTAGCAGCCATTGAACGTTGCCCGATGCTCTTTTTTAATATGCTATAATCTTTATTTACCAAGAAAAATGTTTAAAATTTTTACAGATATCTTAATTTCATTTAGTAAGCCTAACATAAAAATAGGCTGCTTGATAATAAAATTGTTTATGGTAACATAGCCTACCGGTAATTTATTACTATTCGTATATTTAGAGATTACAGCACATTTTTAAAATTCTGTAACGTTCAATCCTCCGCTCGTGTTACTGCTGCAATCCAATGTTTGCAGTTCAAAAGCACGGTTTAATTTAACTCGGAATCCCGGGTTAGCGGGGGTTTAGCTGGGAGTCTTGGCGCGCTCCTGTAATCCAGCTACTTTGGAGGTTGAAACGAGGGGAATTCTCTGGGATGGACTC
>JAQGBM010001215.1:0-11128 GCA_034698405.1 Symphylella vulgaris | reverse complement strand
ACTGTTCTGGTTCGATCGGTTGATCGTATTCAATCGTCATTTCTTCAACAATCTCTTCCGGATCTGAAGGATATTCTATCTTCACCACAACCACTGCCATATTCTCATCTTCTAATTCCATTCTTCTGTCCAACCAACCTAATTATTAAAAATAAAATTATAATGAGGGTTAACGGTTAGGCTACCTATAATCATAATATTCATTCATAGGGCACTACATCTCACCCAATAAGTTTGACTAATTAAATTTATTTCTTATTTCGTTAAATTCCTTTTTATAAATTATAATGTATTTTATTTCCATGCGGAATACCCACAATGTGTCGATTCAAGCTATGGAATTTAATAAAATACCTCGGGTAAGCTCAGTTATTCTTGTAGGGATCTGTAAATGTCATATTTTCTTAAAATGTATTTTATTAATTTTAAAAAAGACCATGCTACAGTTTTTTCTCAAAAAAGTCATAAAATTAATGCGCTTGTAAGTTATTCAATTTTTTTAGTTTAAAAATGATTTTTAAATTTTAAAATAGTAGGTCTACATTTTTTTAAAGAAAATATGACATTTACCGCGGGAATTTTTATTTTATTTTAATCGTTGTCATAGCGCATAAAAATAAAAAAATCATTAAAAAATTATACCGGTAGGGCTAGTAAACTAAAAAAATTAATAATTTCTCTTTTAGTTATCTAGACTCAACTCAATAATGAATAAATATAATAAAAGAAGAGGCTAAAACATTTTTTTAAATTGTCCGTTTTACATTTACAATCACGTGAAATTGAGCTCGCGATTACATTGTTTACATTGATAACATTGCATAGAGGTACCCTTTGGGAACATCTGCCTTTTCATGCATTATTTAAAGATCGAAAAAATGCATCAGAAAAGCCTAACAACTACAAGTAAGTCCTCTTGTCCCAACTAATGGCAGAGATGGCATATTTGGGCTACCGTTCAAATAAAGCTTGTATTTGTTAAATTATTTTATTTCAGGTAATTATGGTAAGTGTTTACACAGTAGGCTATTATTAGAGTGAAATACTACTGAGGATTAGATTAAAATTGATTTAATACCGTTTATATATCTGGGATCCCTTTAATGAGCTCTATATAATATAAACTAGGCACTAATTGGAGCACACTTAGCATCGCTCTGATTGGTCGGTTAATTAATTGAAGCACACTTAGCATGTGTGCAAAGGCTGTGATTGGTCGGTTAATATTAGCCGACCAATCACAGCCTTTACACACATGTTAAGTATGCTCCAATTAATGGCTATTGAACATGTTAACTAGATGCCAAACGCGTTCCATATAATGGAGGTAAGTGCTCAGACCCCCCCTTCAAACCCCCTCCGGGTTAATGTAATTAGTGAACCATCCCATCCCATTCTTACTTACTCAAATTTGACCCTAAACTGTTCTGAAACTGATCCGAGAGCGAACCAAGTAACGAAGCAAGTGCATAATCACAACTTCGAACCTGTTCTGATATCTTTTTTTTCACAAATCAAGTTAAGCTATAGATATGAATTAACTTATGATCAATAAAGAACACTTTTACCCGTAAAATAAGAAGTGCCTATATAGTAGCCACGTATAAAACCTTTTAGTTTTTAGAGAAAACAAAGGAAGAACATGTAAATACTCTTAGCGTAATTATGAGCCTGTTAGCCAAATAGTAGGGGAGAGTTGGGAGACTTGAGACATTTTCATTTTCAGCAGGCATTTTCATTCGAACACTGTTTGGCTTATTCTTTCTCAAATACGACATAAAGAAGTCCCCTTCTTTCTGTGTTTTGTGATTCCAGAATCTGAACTTACCTGCTTTTCCAGTTTGTCGCCCTCTATGGAGAGATGGAGAAGCTTTAGGAAACTGTCTGTCACGAAAACCAAACACAGGAACAGAAACACATTCTTCGACGTTATTCTTTCGTAACCGCCACTGATGATCGTAAACACGAATACAATGATAGATATTGCCCTGTTCAGAATTATTGAAGGACTCATGGTTGAGAGGTATCTGTCGGCCTCGCGATTCATGGAGCTCAGTTTCATGTGATAACGACGAAGGCTTCTGACGTATTCCGCATTCTTCATAATCTCTCTAGTCGTATTCAATCGGACCTGACTTAGATCTCGAAACAGTTCTGATTGGACCCTGACAAACAGGAGAATGCAGATGTCTGTGTAAGCCTGGTTGAAGAGAAGCAATCCCCCCAGTATCCCCACCGACAAAATGGCGTAAAAATACAGGATCTTGGTTTCAACTGCCGCGGCGAAGAGATTAGTGACCAATAGAGCAACTGCCATAACGTTGTAAGACAGTATCGCCTTGTAGGTAAATGACGTCAGAGTCGCCACGTGGTCTCGTTCCTTGTTTCTGAAGAGGTGAAAGAGCTCTCCGAAAACGGACGTCCATTGGGCGAAACGGAAACAGGTGACGTATCGACAGATCGTGACGCTTATCGCCAGACAGCAAAAGTAGAGCGAGGTGACGTAACGGTTCAAACCCGGTTCATCGACGAAGTAGATGGTGTAGAAGATTGAAAACACCATGGAGACAAAACTGGCAACTCCGTACAAAAAGCTGAGCATTCCGAAAGCCAGACGCAACACCCTGTTTGTGACTGACGGAGGATAAAACAAGATCCTTGCATAATTCGATACGATGTCGGTTTCCAATCTTGTCTTGTAGGATGTAGATTTTATTTTTTTAGGGGACGGGGGGACATCAAAAAAATTTTGGACCTTAGTCATATTTTGGAACGTTATTTTCGTTCTTGATTGAAAAACGTAATGAAATATAAACTTGGACAATAGGTATTATATTGTTTTATTTTTTTTACATATGAATTACCATGACAACAGATTCCACGAAATACTTTTTTTCTCGTGTAACTTATACTATAAGATCATATACCCCGTAGAAGCTATTAAACCATCTATAGCTGTATATTAGACCGTGAGAAAGAATTATGGGAATTAAGTCGAAATATTTTTTACGTGACATTTGGGACTGAGTAATTTACACGGAGTAGTAATAAAGTCACAATAATATTGATATGAATTATATGATCAATAAAAAAACAAAAATCTACTACATAGCCGTAAAATAAGTAGGGTCTATAGATAGCCAAGTACAAAAACCTTTTAGTTTTATAGAGAAAACAAAGGAAATCATGTATGTAAGTACGTACTGTACAGTCATAGCATGATTGTATAGACAAGCGGACGGCGGCCATTGTTTTGCTATGAAAATCTCTATCAGTCTTGTGACTTGTCAGAGATACCAAAATTATTTAAAACGTACCATAATTTTACTACAAAATTTATGATACATAGTGACCGTACCCATATATGATAATACATAATACACAGTGACCGTACCATATTATGGTACGGTTACTACATATGTATTAAAATTATGGTACTTGTAACATATAATATAGTACGTCTGGCAACCCTGGTTCACAGCAGAGCAATGGTAGCCGCCTGAGTTAATCGCCGTCCGCTTGTCTATAAGGTGTTTCAAAGTCGCAATTAACGTTATCGATTGTCATAACCAGGCGACGCGACGGAGTGATATTTTAATTCACAGCCTTTTAATCCGCATATAATATGACTAACTCCTAAGTTGATTGAGTAGGTTATAGGTACTAGGTCACCCCGGACATAATCTTCGGTAGCTATTGGTACATTGATATACGTAAAATTATTAATACATTGACAGTTCACACACATTCAGACATGCCATGATATTATAAGATGAAACGGGGTTCTATCAGAGATGCTCGCAACGGGACTCCGTAGAACACAGACCACGTCAAGTCAAAGGATGGTCCCACAGCGTTTAGGTCACTGCAGACGAATTCCCATAGGTTCATCCCGGACATCTGCTAAGTCTCCTCTTCATGAGTACATTGAACTTAATTTCTATATCAAGTACCCATGTGATCATAACCCCAACCCTCAAAATTTTATCGACACTATTTTTTATTAATTTAGATTATATTGTATTTTATTTAACTTAATTTGACTCATTATTAAATTGTACCTGTAATTATTTTTTTAGGCCTTGGTTTGGCCTATACTAATAATTACAGGTATACTAATTTGTTTTCTATTAATAAATTTTATTGTATTGTATTGTACAGGGTAGAGGAGGGAAGCGCAGACGGCATTCTAAAGAATTTCCGCTGGATTACAGGAGCACGCCACAGCTCCCAGCATTATCGTCAGGGCTTGCACCCGTTCCACCGAGTAGGGTGCATTGGCGTAGGATTTTTTTTTAGTTAAGATAATTATAATGACCCATGGCCCGCCGAAGCCGAAAACTTTTTTAAAAATTACAAGGTGCCAGTCGTGTTTTAGTTCAGAAATTTACACATTTTTTTGATTTTAAAGAATTTTCAGACATTTTGCAAAAGAAATTTGTGGTTGTCCGCCCTACAAGCCTAAGTGGGCCAAATAAACTAACTAACTAACTCATGTGCATGATATCAAGAGTACATCACCCCAAATCTTGATGATATTACTTGACAATAATGCTGCTTAGATGCTATGATGCAGCAGCACGTGGCCCATGACCTTCGTTGCCTTGTCAGTTCACTGTTTTTGACGCTAGACGGGGTATTTTCTCAAGTTAAAGAGAAGTCATAACCAAACCTCTCTAAACCGTCCCCTCGCTAAAAACCTGATCACACGAGCGTTTTTTCTAGCTGTTTATGCCGCTGCGGCATGAAATCGCCTGGTTTTATTGGACAAAAAAAAATTGCACGTGCTTTTGCGGCAAATAAAACCACGCGATTTCATGCCGCAGTGTCAAAAACCGCTGGAAAAAAACGCTCGTGTGACCTGGTTTTAATGTGTCCTAGCGTTAAAAACTTGCTCTTTCGTTGTCTTCCCTCTAAAGACACGAAGAAATGCGCATCATTTTTGAACTTTAATGCTGCATCATTGAGTTTGCATATAATCAAATTAATAATGCTGCGGCATATAAATATCCTGAAGGGAGGATAATTGGGCAGGCCAAGTTGGAAAAAAAGGATTCTAGAGAGCCTGGAAACACTATTTCAACATCAACCATGATTTAAAGTCAATCCTATTACCTTTTTCCTCACTTTGTTTCAAAGCTGATACGGAGTAGTGAAAACTGTTATGTATTCTTTTAACATTTGAATTGCGCGCCATTATATGGTAGCCCGTGTGCACCATGCACCACGTAGTCATGACTTGCTTTAACCCGCGTCTCATCTACATCATTGTACTCGTGATCAAACTTACAATAAACATCCTTTATTAAATTCAGTCCTTCATCTCTTCATCTAATTTACCTAATTATAAACCAATAATCAATCTACAACAAAAACAAGATATTTGGTGTGGAATCCTGAATTACAAACCAGAGTAAAAAGAGGATCCTACATTGACGTACTTTTTTTTAGAATATGAGTGAACATTTTCATTCAAACCCTGTTTGGCTTATTCTTTCTCAAATACGACAATGAAGAAGTTGAAGTCCCCTTCTTTCTCTGCTTTGTGATTCCAGAATCTTTACTTACCTGCTTTTGCAGTTTGTCGCCCTCTATGGAGAGGTGGAGAAGCTTTAGGAAACTGTCTGCCACGAAAACCAAACACATGAACAGAAACACATTCTTCGACGTTGTTCTTTCGTATCCGCCACTGATGATCATAAACACGTACACCATTATAGATATTGCCCTGTTCAGAATGATCAAAGGAGTCATCTTTGAGAGATATTCATCGGCCTCGCGATTCAGGGAACTCAGTCTTTTGTGATAGCTATGAAGATTCCTGACGTATTCAGCATTCTTCAGATTCTCTCCAGCTGCATTCAATTTAACCTGACTAAGATCTCGAAACAGTTCTGTTTGGACCCTGACTAACAGGAGAATGCAGACGTCGGTGTAAGCCTGGTTAAAGAGCAGCAATCCCCCCAGTATCCCCATCGCCAAAATGCCGTAAAAGTACAAGATCTTCGTTTCAACGGCCGCGCCGAAGGAATTGGTTACAACCACAACAACGACCAAAACGTTGTAAGATAGTATCGTCTTGTAGGTAAATGACGTCAGAGTCACCACGTGGTCTCGTTCCTTGCTTCTGAAGAGGTCAAAGAGCTCTCCGAAAAGGGACGTCCATTGGGCGAAACGAAAACAGGTGAGGTATCGACATATCGTGACGCTTATCACCAGGCAACAATAGTAGAGCGATGTGACGTAACGGTTCAAACCCTGTTCCTCGACGAAGTAGATACTGAAGACGAACGAAAAAACCATGGCGAAGAAACTGGCAATTCCGTACAAGACGCTGAGCAATCTGAAAGCCAGACGCAACACACTGTTGTTGACTGACGTAGGATAAAACAAGATCCTTGCATAACTCGATACGATGTCAGTTTCCAATTTTGTCTTGCAGGATGTAGATTTTATTGTTTTAGGGGACGGGGGGACATCAGAAAAATTTTTGACTTTGGTCGTATTTTGGAACGTCATTTTCCTTCCTGGTTGAGAAACTTAATTAAATATAACTTGTATAAAAGGAATTATATTGTTTTATTTTTCTTACATAATTACCATGACTACCGATTTCCATGAAACTTTTTTTTCCCGTGTAACTTTCAAGAGTAAGAACTACAAGTATAGAAAATCTATACCATATTATAGCTATTAAATCATGAGAAAGAATATTATGGGAATTAAGCCAAAGCATTTTTACTTGACATTTTGAGCCTGCGTAATTTACACAGAGTAATAGAGTATTACGTAGAGACAATCCCTATAGAGGCGCTGCGCCACTGCGGTCGTCTTCACTCTTCAAAATGGCGGCACTAAATATGTAGTTGTAAACACTGATAACCGGCGGAGAGGCATTGGGGTTTGGTCTCCCCATTGTTGATTAAAGTCAAGCTCCGTCGGGTGTGGTTAGTATTAGGATGGGTGGTCTGTTCCACGACACGACCATTTCATTAGGCCCATTTCCCTCGAGTTATAGAGTCCAAATACTCCAAAAGGACTAAAAGACTCAGTAAATAAAACGCATAATCATCATCGTAAACAGTGATCGCCGGAAAATTAGGTTTTATTTAACGAAATAAGAATAAAACTATGCTGGCACAGTGGAATTAAGTTCAGCGAAAATTTTAAAGAAGATAATAACTTTATGTAAAAATGCTTCATATTATTGAATAGAATCTAGAATCAGACAATATGGATGGTGACAAAAAATACCTGCGACAACACACAGGGCCTAGTACCTTAAATTGCACATTGAGTGCAGAGAACGAATTAAAACCCGCGGCAAGTGTGTAATTAACCGCACTTTTTCACTTACAGGATTACAGGTACAAGTTATAGCCATCACATTCCAATAAAAATATTATTCCGGCCAGTTTAATCGTAAATCGAAATTTATTTTACTCTACAAAACGGTTTAGATGTAATATGGATAACTCACCTTATCTTGCAATGCATTTCCTCTGACATGCATGTACACCAGTTTTGATAGACTTCGCACCAACACCGACACTTTCATGGCTTGGAATATCGCCATATTCTCATCTGTCGTTCTAAACAGTGAGAACGTGCTGACCACGAGGACCATAGCCTCTTCAAAGACTGTCACGGGCGTGATAAAACGAGTGAATTTGCGATCCACGCTTTCGGTCAGAAGACAGAGTTTAAAGTACTTCGCTCGAATAGCGCGCAATCCTTTAGCGTCGGCAACGCTCTCCAACTTGCGACGCACATCCTCAAAGAGAGCCTCCAGGATTTGCGAAAATGTAAGGACCAGCAAGTCGGCAAAGTTTTTGTTCATCATCATTGTAAGAATTATGGGCACGTGTAGAATTTTGACAAGGAGGTACCAGAAGTTGGAAAATTCGTCAAAGATGACGCTGAAAATCATCATGATCAGATAGAGCAACATGGGACTGTTGTAGAAAAGAAACAATCGGCGATGGGAGCGAACCAAGGGCCCCAAATTTCTTCCGTAACTTTTCTTCAACTCCAGACACAAGGTTTTCAGCAGTGATGTCCAAGTGGAATGCTTCAGAGAAACGAAAGCGCGGAATGCCAGACAGGATCCTCCTAAAAGTGTGTACATTATGGACAATACGTACATCTTCATAGGGTTCTTTCCCAGAGGATTCAGGAAAGCATTAACTTGGTACGAGAGGACGAGGGAGAAGATAAGCGAGATGGAAACGAGGGAAAGTACGTGGAACAGGAAGCGAATCCACTTGTTGTTTCCGGCGAATGCGGGAAAGTACAGAAATTTGCCGTAGGTGGCGATGGTGTCGTAAATGGGCAATTTGTCCTCCTTCATTGTTTTTATCGAAAGGCAGAAATTTTTAAAAAATGAAATAAAATATCAAGCCTCCAAGAACAGACACTTCTCTCTTTTGAAAACGAGTTTAATTAATTTGATATTATTTTCGAAACTGTAAAGTTTATAATTACTTATACGGTATTAAATTTTTTCTCGTTACCATGGAAAATTAGGATAAATATTCTCTGGGGAAAATAATAATGTCGAGCGAAAACATTTTGAAATGTCACTTATTGACTTTAAAGTACTAGGAAACAATCAGCTTTAAAATAATATTCATTTTTATGACGAACGCTTAAAATCCATTAAAACATGGACATGGTTGTACATGTCATTGTCAAGATTAAAATAAATAAATAAACTAAAAAACGACAGCACAGGGTGTGGAGAAGAAAAGAAAAAAAAAACTGGACTGTGGCGGGGGTTAGAGTAAGGCTCTGTAGTTCAGGTTGAACATAAGGTTCAAATTGGTCTTAGTGTTGAGAGGTGTGTTATATTTATCAATAATTTCTCCAAGACCTTTCTACAGTACACATTTCTCGAAAGGCAAATAGTATTAAAAACGACCTTGTCATGTTTGGACCTATCCATATGTGACCAAACAGGACTACTTTTACTATGTAAGTGGGAGTAAGCCCTCTGGCTGAGGAATCTGGAAGTTTCACCCACATATAAATAATCTTTATCACAATTTTCACATGACACTTTGTAAATCAAACCAGAATAATTATTTTCCTTCAGGTCACACATGGACAGGTTAGACGTAAGGCAATTATTTATAGGCTTGAATATAATGTTAATATTCTGACCAACATAAGGTTCAACATGTTTACCCAAATTTTCTTTAGGTAAACTAAAGAAGAAAATCTTTCTCTGATCGCTAATTAATTTAATAGGGAATAAAACTTGGCACGTGACATGCGATGTGAGCATGTGCAGTGAGTGGTCGGGTTCATCGTTAAAGGAGCTCTATGCCGGTTTAATTTGGTGGCCCACTTGCCGCATATAACAGTTAAATGTTATGAACCCCATTTTATGTAATGTATTTTTGTAAATTCTGTAGGCATAACCCTTGAACGAATATGGACATGTGATACATAAAAAAATCCGTCTTGAAATGATCTATTCGAATATGTAGAAACATTATTGGGTCACAACATGGAATAAAAAGATATTTAAGAAAAACTCAATCGAATATCAGTTTTTCTGAAATATCTTTTTATTTCATACTGTGACCCAATAATGTTTTTACTTATTTGAATAGATCAAGTTAAGACGGACATTTCGGAATATCATGCGTCAAAATCTGTTCAGGGGTTACGAAAATACCAATATTTTTCAAAAATTTTTTGAAATTTTTTTTTACTGAAAGTTGGTATAACAAAAACTGGTAGAGATCCCCTCTAAGCCTAACATGCTTACTGCGCATGCTCACATACTCACTGCGGTGATGTTCTATCAACCCGATCGCTTGCAACGCCATCTGAGTTGCGCCTTTGAGTTGAATACCCTATTAACATCACATATGTATTATAGAATAAAGCAGGCTTTCAGAGAGAACATTGTGTTTTGTGTGCCTGTTTAGTAAAGCACTTTTATCAAACTTCCACTAATTTGTGTCCCTTGTGCAGATATCATTAAACGCGGTAGTTATGGACGCGGTAGTTTGAGAAAAATACTAGCCTTCCGACTGGAACAACCATAACGTTTACCTGGTCCAAAAATGGATCCAAGACAGTTTGGGAGACAATTTTACAGGAGGCGTGAGACGATTGCAAAAGTACCCAGTGGTGGATCTATAGAGGTTGCAGGGTGTACTAACGAGTAAGTACAGTGGGGCCCACGAGGTCTAAGGGGCCTGAAGACCAAAGTAGGTGTTAAGTAAATTAAAGAGAATGAAATGTTTCTATAAATTTTAAAAAAAGATTAAAATTAAGTATATTTTCTATGTCCTAATTTTGAATCTAGGCAACATTTATGTCTATGTATAGATAACATAGACATCCGACATATAGATAACATAGACATCTATGTTATCTCTGTGGAACTAAATGTTGCCTTTTGAAATAAAAGGCAACATGGGTGTTTTGATTGGAAGCACATCTATTCCAGGCAACATATAGTTCCATAGAGATAACATAGACACCTATGTTATCTCTATGGACTAAATGTTGCCTTTTGAATCTTTTGAACATTTATGTCTATGTTACCTCTACGAAACTGTATGTTGCCTTGATTCAAAAGGCAACATTTAGTCCATAGAGATAACATAGATGTGCTTCCTCTCAAAACGCCTATGTTGCCTTTTACTTCAAAAGGCAACATTTAGTTCCATAGAGATAACATAAATGTCTATGTTATCTCTATGGAACTATATGTTGCCTAGACTCAAAAGGCAACATTTATGTCTAAGTAAAAGGCAACATAGGTGTTTTGAGAGGAAGCATCTATGTTATATCTATGGATTAAATGTTGCCTTTTTAATCAAGGCAACATATAGTTTCGTAGAGATAACATAGACATAAATGTTGCCTTTTGAAAGGTTGCCAGATCAGTGGAAAATTTTCATGGGGGCCCAAGGGGCGGTTGGGTTTAGCTAAAAATACATTTTAGAAACTATAAATTTGGCTTACATGATTTTAAAAAATGTTGCCTGCTGCGCCTTTTAATAAATGTGTACATCTTTATAGCCTATAACACAAAAACAAATTGGCCAATTTTGGCCAAGGTCCTCAACTCCCTAATCGAGCTAATGATTCTGGTACATGGGTCCCC
>JAQGBM010001214.1:0-11130 GCA_034698405.1 Symphylella vulgaris | reverse complement strand
CAGTCACCTTAAGCAAATCTACCGGTACAAGTAGTCTACCTCAAACCTAATGAAATGGCTGATCAATTTTTTTGGCTACAACTTTTATTTGGTTATCAAATCTTTTATTTTATTTCCCAATATGGACAACCAATATTTATTTTAAAATATTAATTTAATAATTTTGTTTTACTGAAGGAATAATTATAAAAAAAAACGTATTCCAGCTGTGACTTCAAAATTAATACCGTATAATGTTTATAAATAGGTCCTACTATAATTTCGGGGTAGTACTAATAACTACAATATCCAAAAAAAAGGCTCCCCACCGGCTAAGAACATCCGTTCGTGCATTTTTCATATATTTTTTCGTGACTTCAATTTTCCATTCTCTATTTTTTTTTCAATTGACACGTCAACAAAATCTAAACAAGCAAATCGATCATTTGTCATGAAATGTTTGTAGATGAATGTAACGTATTATAGCACTGGGCTGTCACACGCAAGGCCAACGTTTTCACTCCATATGTATATTATGCGAGAGCGGATAATTTATTCATTACTGCAAATTGCGACTGACCTCAAAAAGAGAAGTTTTATAACGCTTGCATGCGATGCCAGGTTTTTGAGTTAGGCGCGAGTATTAATTAAAGCGGCATAAAATATTATGCAAGAGAGATCTTCCCGCGGACTCGGGTGTATTTTGAGGGGGTGGATGGGTAGGTGTTCGTGTTCTGAAAGTAACAGTTGTAAAATGCAGAGTACTCACTGGAGAGAATGATGAGATTATATCATTACGGGTGTCTATAAGCTAGCTGGTTCACCTGGCGACCACTGCAAAGGTCTTTTCTCTAACTAAATGAACCGGCGGAGTGGCATTGGGGTTTGGTCTCCACATTGTTGATTAAAGTCAAGCTCCGTCGGGTGTGATCAATACTAGATGGGTGGTCTGTTCCACGACCATTTCATTAGGCCCATTCCCCTTGAGTTATACTTATGGAGTCCTAAAGGACTAAAAGACTCGGTAAATAAAACGCATAATCATCATTATCTAACTAACTTAAATGAATGTTTGGAACGAAAAATAAATAATTGTTCAGTCTAAATAACAATAAACTTAATTATTATCAATGACTATCTAGAGTGTGCACTGTTCGGACGTGGAATATGGGGTGATTTTAAAAGGATCGGCTTCAAAGGCAATAATGCCTTTTCCCCCACGATTTTACGAAGTATTTTACTTGAAATCTCAAGGAATGTCGTCAAATCTTGCAATCGATATTTTAACAACTTCCCATTGTAAAATCGGCTCCAAATTTTGAACACATGAGCATTCCCGATGACAATACGTGAATTCATAATGACTTTCGAAAAATTCCAACCGGGTGCCATCCAGGGATAAACTTCCGGTTCAGACCGAAAATGACTCACAAAACCGGAAGTCAATGGCTGTTAGGCCAAATTGGTTGTGTGAGGTGTCTATGAAAAGGTCTCTACAAGGTAATTCATTGCACTCTGACATACTTTGCGCGAACTTCCGGTTCAGTCTGGCTGTGGGGGGTGTCGACCGTTAACTGTCCTTTACTCGAGTGAACAAAAATGAATAATATCCATTAAAAAATCGTGGGGGTTAAATAATTATTGTACCGAATTCAAAACAAACTTATAAAAGTCAGTAGTCACTCTTTTGCTTTCCACTTACATGCAATATACACTGTCGAAAGTGTTAAGATTCATTTAATGAAGTTAACAACTTTCTCCATGTTATTTCGAGTATAAGTTAGATTGGCAGTTATTTTATTAGGAAATTAAATTGCTCCGAAAAGTATTTGCTTAGGTAACACTCATATCTGTAAACAACTTTATATAAACACTACATTTTTTTATCATTTCTTTTTTGTCTCCGTACATATAAACCTGTGAAGACGGTTGAAAGTTATTATTATAGAAGCAACTTGGCTAAACACTATGTCCCTGGAGAAATTAACGTAGCATGGTAACAGCCAGCCAGCAAGCAAGCATTGCTGCTCTAGCATCTCTGCATGTTTGCGAGAGATAGTGTGCAATATAACTTACTGTTTATACACTAGATGCGAATTGCCCGTAATTCGGTTATGAAACTTGAAATAATGGAAAACATGTCAAAATAGATTACGCCTTATAACAACACGATTCTATAAGGTTGTTCTCTAGAGACCTTAATTCAACACCTGCCTAGAACAGCAGACTGTTGGAGGGTTTATTATATTGTGAAATATCTACTTTACTTTGATTGGGGTACAGTTTATTCATTCGTCCTTATTATGCGGACAAGTACGGTATAATGTTTACCATAAAACTTACATTAAACTTCCATGGAATATAGAATGGGTTAGCATGTGCAAATACAAACCTAACAATTTCAAATGTTATTATGCTAATTTCTATTTATTCTGAGCATATATACAAACTTGGGCCTTGTAGGCTAATGTTAATACATTTTTAGCCTATTATTATAGCGATAATTTATTTAATTAACGAATTTTTATTTGAATTCAGAATTGTCTAAATTAAACCAACTTACTAACCTAACATAACATAGTTAGGAGGAGAGGTGGAGAGGATGAGATTGTTAGGAAAATTATGAGAATAGATTTGGGTATGTAAACAGTGGAAGGGGTAGCCCAAAACAGTGTTGAGATCTGGTTAAAGAATAATAATATTTTGAGGTAATGTGGGGTGGATCAAGATATTTCTATAGGGATAGAAAGATATGGAGGGATACTCCTGTAGATCTCGTAAAGCCGACTCCGGTATGGGATAATGCCAATATGATGATGATAGATCAATTAACTTAAAATAACTCTATGAGCTATTATACCGTAAGTACTAAATAACTTTGCAATATTAATTAATGGATGGTATTTTCTAATACCATCCATTAATTAAGGGACATCATGCACTAGAGGCAGGTAGTCAAGAAAAATATGAAATTTTTTTTTCAAGATCGACTAAACCCTTCTGAAGAGATTTCCGCTTTAAAAATTATACGTCACCGCCGAAATTCCAGAGATTTCAGGTTCTAAATAACCTATACAAACTTCGAAGCCTTATAACTCCTGAATTTCGGCGGCGACCTATCATTTTTAAAATGGAAATCTCATCAGAACGGTTTAGTCTATCTTGAAAATAGATATCATTTTTTCTTGACTACTTTATTTTTAGCATGGGATTTCCTATACCAGCCGATTCCTAGTGTATGAATACCCTTAATACAGTAAATTTAAGTTTCAATTTTTTCATGATGAAGTTATTGGGTAAAATCAACTTAGTTTCATGGTATAACTTCCTTTGTTTCCTTCTAACTTGTTCAGTACTTACTGGCATTATTTACTACAGTATTATCAAAGTCATCAACAAGCTAGGAATGTAAATAAAGTGTATTATTTGGTCCATTGTGTGTTATATCAAAGGTTGCTATATGGCCGAATAATGAAGATTTAAGATGAATTTGTTTCTTTTCTTTTTGGGATCATTAGATATAGAAAGCAGTAAATTACCGCGTGATTTGTAAGCTTATGCCTCATTACCAGCTCCATTCCGGAGGATGAAAAAAAAAACACGAAGGAAATTGCGTCTCACGGTTTTAGACATTCGAGAACCGGTTATAAAGTTGAATCAACACGACTCTGTATTTCTTTGCTTTTATCCTGTTTACCACAACTATTTTTTTATAATGTCTTAATTAATTGTTGTAGGCCCTATATAAAAAAGGCTAAGAGCTAAAAAGAAAAACATTAAAAAAAACTGTTTTAACACCTCATTTTTGTTTTGAACGAGTTCATGTGGAATTACTATCATTAGGAAGGTGTTAAACTCATGATGAGTAATTTGGTGGCTTAGCCTATGTCTACAAGCTAGATTAAGGGTATAGGATCGTTATAATTCTTGTTTCCTTAACTCATCTGTTACATGATACATATTATCGACCACCAGCTCATTCCTTATGCTAAGTGCACATCGGGCGCGTCGCATCAACGTAAATAATGGATTTTGCTTCGGGGTTTCGAAACCCTTGGACGAGTATGGACATGATTATTACCGTATGCATTGCAAGATTCGTCTTGAAAAGGCTTTTTTATTTCGTAAAAATATTATGGGGTCACTGCATGTACTGAATAAAAGATTTTGAGAAAAACTGAAATTACGCATTTGATTTGGATTTTCTCAAATATCTTTTTATTTAAGGTTGTGTAGTAGCACCTTATAGTAACCTAATACAATCATTTCAATTGCAAATTTGGTTTTAGACTATTTTCGTTTATACCTGGTCTTTCGTGGAAAACTAAAGTGTTTTACTGAATATGTTGGATATTGTCTCTATCGAGCCGCTTTAACGAAATTTAAAAATATATTTGAATTGTTTTATTTTAACTTACTTTTAAAATGTGATAACGCGTCGTAGCTATTAGATTCAGTTTACGAAGCTTTATCCGAGTTTAAAAGTAAGTTAAAATAAGCTACATTCTTCTTATATTATCTATTCTTGGTAATAATATGTCGTTATCGTAAAATAATTATGTAATTTTCTATTTTAATTCACATAGGTCTGGGACACTGGATCTTATACAAACTTAATGAATAACTAATTTTCCATACACAACACTATATTTTATAGATCATTATTGTCCGCTTTCGTTTTGAGGACAACAAAATTTCTCTCTTTCTCTATAATTCGACGGATGAAATTCGCGAGACAGACAAATGACGGGTGAAAAGGGTGATATATGTTTGTCACTGTTTTCGGTCGTCTAGTCTCATTAAAGTGTCAAGTGTGCCATGCAGCAATGACGGCACCGGGGGGATGGTTCGTCGAATTGTCTACTCTGAAATGAATTCCTCTACGAGAGAAGATTGGAGGAATTACGAATACGAGTATAGGGAATTCAATTTTGCTGAGGAAAAAATGTGATATCCCATTTGACTTGAAGCTGAAAGGCCTATTGGTGTAGAACGCAAATTTTTTAAATGCTGCATATTTTTATTAAATTATGGGATATATAATTACGAAATATGGGGTAATACCGGGATGATTTACGTAACTGTTGCGCCGTTACGCGTAATTCTAACCATGATCGTGGAAGTAACATATAACATAATCAAGGTAAATATTTCTGGATTATGATGTCCTTTGATTTAAAAATAAGTTATTTAATTTCCTGTACAAAATACAGAGTACTGTTTTTTATAATGACATTTTGAAGTCTAACAATGAGCAAAACAGCGTTTGTTTAAAAAATATTTGTTCTTTCCTCATTAGTAAAAATTTCATAAACTCTTGGTAAAAATTTCACCAACTGGGCCTAATAAATTTGCGAAACGCGGACGGCACCCTAAATCTCAAAATTATACTGATTGCTTCTTGTTGGCTGGATTTTAACACGTGATAATTTCGACCAATAATAAGCAAGCAGTAGTTTTGCGAACAGTAGTCTTACTGACTGCGTTTTAACAGGTGATAATTTCAGCCAATGGGAGGCTACAGTAGTTTTGCGATTTAGGGTGTCGTGAAACGCGGTGACAAAGCGAAGGTGAGACAAAATCTCAATTTCACTCACTCACTCTCGAACTTGGAAGGATAATTTTGTTCGTCTTTGCATGGGGCTTGAAGTAACAATGAGCGATTTTTATAGACTTAACTTATATAGTATACTTTTTCAGGCATTCTGAGAACTGACCTTTCAGTGTCCTAAATCAAACTAAACTTATACCCCTATAATCAATGTTTTTCTTGATTCTTCTTATAAATAAGAAATTGGGAAAATATAAAATAATATATTGTCAAAAATTCAAGCCTAAAATTGAACTGTCTCGGTTACGGTAGCTTAATAATAACACTATTTTATTACCTTTATATAGGAACAAACTTCAAAAATGATTTTTTTCTCTACCTAAAACTCTTTAAAAGACCTGTCAAATAAAGTATGTGAAAAACTAGACTTTATCTCGTACAAATAGCATTATAACACACATTACGTTATACGGTCAAAATATATGTGGATAAACTTCAAAGATTTACTGAATATGTTGAGGGGCTCGATATATACAGTATACTGGGAGATTGGATTGGTGAGGTCAGCAAATATTTTATTTTTTATGGTACACGTTTTTTCCAATGAGAAAATTTACTATCAACAAGAGGGCACTCTCAAGAAAATTCGAATGTATCGTATCTTTATATAAAAATTGGTTACAGATATATTTTTGATGTTATATGATGTAGTTTATACAATAATAAACTACCGTATCGTTACATAAAGTAAGGATTTTCTTCTTTATTGGATTAAACTTATAGATTTTTGACCGATAAATAATGTGGAAAGTTTGGTAGATGGAGTTTGATTCTGGAGCTTTAGGATGAAAAGAAAGCAATAATTTGGTCAAACTTGTCGAACGAATTTGTAAAATGTTAGATTTTTTTCATCGTATCGAGTTAGATTCGAGTTCATGAAACTCAAGGATGAAAATTTAAACCGAAGTCCAACTCGCGTGTTGATCCCAATTTCCTCAGCAAACTTGATCTAAACTTTTAAGTTCAAGGATCCTGCTTGAGGGATTTTACTCGCAATGCTAAGTTCCTGGAGTTAGTGTCTAGTGTTCTCTCCGGGAATGAGTAAGCATTTCCAAGTGGATTTATTTATTATTACATCAAGTCATCTCTGTTAAGTTTTGTATTTCTGGATTCCACCCTTATATACTAAAGTTACAGCCTCCAGGAAGGTATAGGTTTTTCACTTACCGGCGTCAACGTAGCGAGTGAATAAGCATGGCCCCGCGATTGGTCGCTATCCATCCACGTTTTCATTTTGACCTATCGTAGGGCAATATTTGTTCGCTCGCAATGTTAACGCTGATAGTGGAAACCTTGCTTAAATACAATTAATAAATTTTTTACACCCATGCAGTGCGTATTATTACGATCTAACTATGTACTTAGGACTAATATAAGTCAAACTATAAACCTGTGAACCTGTAAACAGCTTCAGCTATATTCTACTGTAGACGCAGATATAGAGTTGTGTAACTTTTTTTCCCTGTGGAAAGAATGATAGCGGAGATGTTAGAAAAGACGGCTTAAAGTTTTTGGATGAAAAAGATCAGACGACTGCTGCTGGTATCTTTCGCGGTTATACCATCCATGGTGCTAGGCTTAGACTGATAAAGACTAAAGACACGCAAATAAATCATGATAACTTTCGAACGATACGGCTTTGCGTTGGAGAGAAGTATATATACATAGACAATGCAACACTGGAAGGATTAGTTAGGAGATTAATGTTCAATCTTGGAAAGGCAACTGTCTGCTTCAATATATTGCATATATTGGGTATATCATGGAGTCTAGGGTATGCATCCATAAACAACATGCAAACAACATTTATCAAGATTAAACAAAAAAGCGTATGTGTGCTTTCTTTTTTCAAATTTACCCATCAGCTGACCCATTTATAAACCACAGTAAAAAAATATGCTAAACTTATAATGCATAACTAAACCATTTTTTATTTAAAACTTAACTTCTAGCCAAGAGTGATAAGTTTGAAGAAAGCATATACACTAACTATACAATCTATATCCTCGGTATAGGGAAGAAATAAATGAATAGCTAGATAATTTAGGCAAACCCAAATATGGTGAAGGATGTACGGTATTGAATATGTTGGGACTTTTGAGCCATATAATTAAGTTATGATGTTGATGATAATCATCAGATTTTTATATACCGTCTAGTTTTTGTAAGCTCAGAGAGCTACGGTATAGCCTAAGTTAGCTGGAGTATTAAATCTGCTTGGTTATTGGTTAAGTTATCTGGCCACCCACCCAGCACATCAAGTGCATGTTTATTATTGAAACCTTCCCCAGCAGAAGGAAAGGCATGCAGGTATTTTTATTGTTTAAATCTTTTCGAGCTTATAATAAACTGTAAAAGTCCAAAATACCCACCAGCCTACGTTTATTTATGATTTCTTACCTTCCATACCTTGTTCATATTTAAGCTTTCTTTAAATGAGACTACCTAAATATGCAGTTATTCAAAAGTTTCTCTTTGTTTCACAGTAAAAAATCATTCATTTTAATACTTTTACCGAAACATTTAACAGTCTCAAATTATTCTCAGACACACATGCAGTTACATACCATCAGTAAAACAATCAAATAAAACAAGTTGGATGGCGGAATGACTAAAAACCACAAGACATCTTAAAAAAAAAAAGAATAAAAGAATATAGAATAGAACTACCTCTATTATTGTATTAATGAGCGAACGCGGGCTTTTAAGGAGCCCGCCAACTTCCTTTGTTCATGTTTTTGTCACTTACCCATGATCTTCCGCTTGAAGAACTGCTTTTTATAAACGGTTTTGCTTAATGTACTGGAAGTTCCGCTAGCAATCGGGCGCAAATCTTCATTTACCATTAACGAACGTTTCATACTATAGGTTTTTCTCATCATGTTCCTAAATAATATTATGTAGTCAGTCTTTGAGATAATGGGAAGTCATTGTTTTGTGCAATATAAATTTTAGCATTGATGCATGCATTTAAAGTTTTAGTTTATCATAAAATTTTATATTTTTCTGGGTGTAAAACACTCTTAATTAATGTAATTTTTTAAAATTATAATTTATATTGATTTGGTATACGTATACAACACCTAAATAATACTGTAATTTGCAAACAGGGACATTAAAAGTACCTTTTTGGTTAGTAACTAACTTAGCCTACCGTACATAATGGCCTTCCAAGCCGGTTCACCTAGCCCGCTATTGAATACTAACTAAATTTCACAAGAGAAATAATTGGGGAAAAAAACCTTTCAGCTGTACTGGTCGCAGCGCCATGTAGCAGCAAACTTTATAATGATAAAATAAATTGAATTATTTAATTTATTTATCTCAGGAGAGAATATGGATTGATCAATCATTAGGCCATAGTTATATTTAAAATTAAAAAATACTAGTAAGTTACTGTAGTTTTGGAAAAAGTTACTTGAAAATTGGAGCAACACATAATAATGATTAGTTTTATTACAGTATTTTTGTAAGATAGGTTAGCCATATTCCATTTATTTTTTTATGAAATATAGCGTAGTCTGGTGTGGCGAATAATAAGTTATATGGGAGCTAAATTGATCGGTCTACATTCTGTTTGTTTGCCAGCGTTATTATAGCTGCGTTATAATAAAACAAACTTCAAGTAAATTGTAAGACCGAAAATTGCTTAGTAATGGAAGACTATAATGTGTTTGATATGGCAGGCCTGCATTCATCAATCAAGCCGTTTTCCTTTCCATCATTGCCCCTAGGCTGTATGTTATATAATTTGTATGTTACGCGCGTGTTAGCTGCCCCAATCTGCCACCACGGGTTTCTATATCACAGTCCTTATCATGAGCCAGCGTGCATAAATTGCGACTATATATAATGGCTGCGGTAGGTATAGTAGCTCAGTGCTGTGCTGCGCGAAATACACTATCAACATTGGCGGCGGACGGCCCTGAATTACGTGACGAACTTGTTTTTGCTTATTGCTGCTCCTTTAAAACCACCTTGCTGACATGAAGAATTAAAAGGATTTTATACACGTTATGAGAATTATTTTGTCAAACAAGTTTTATGATGAATGCATTATACAAATGTGATGGATAGCCTTGAGCATGAGTTTTTGTTTTGTCATAGGTCTACACATTTTTTTTTATTCATTTAAATTTTGAAATACGAGCTAGAATTCTTTCGATTAGAAATTGATCCAACCAACACTTTGAGTTCGGGTTTAGGATTCTGTAATAGCCTATTAGAGTTATAAAGTTAAAGGGTATCGTACGGTAGTAGGAAATTTTATAGCCAAATAGTAGTAACTTAGACAATCAATGCTTGCTTTCAGTGAAAGCATTAAAGCAGGGATTATAGCAAAAATTAAAGATTTGTGTTGTAGCCTATAAATTAGTCACTTTTTAAATTTCTATAATAGGCCTACGACTATTCATTACCAGCCTATAAAGACTAGTATCCATTATCAGCTTAAAGTCTAGTATCCATTACCAGCCTAAAGTCTAGTATCCATTACCAGCCTAAAGTCTAGTATCAACTACCAACCTAAAGTCTAGTACCGGTATCCATTAACACCAGCCTAAACTCTAATATCCATGTTATTAATAAGGAATATGATAACCCCGTTAAACAAAACGTTTTTTTTTTAATCACGCGACATCACAAAGCCGGTTTCGTATCCCATCCCATGTTGGGTGTTGGATTCTCAAAGTTGGGCGAAGTGGATGGTTCTATAACTGGTTTCTGTGAGGTCGTTGGGTATATATGGCTCTGCAGCCTACATTGTTTTATAAATAAATATAAAACTGTTTTATAACTGCTATTTGGGGGGAAGGGGGTATTCCTTGTTTAATCTATGTATATTATTTTATCTGCATTCAGCAATATGCAAGGAATCATTGTCGCCTTATTTATGTTTTTTTTTTATTTATTTTCAGGTAAGAATAAATATTTAATTCATAATTATCTGGTCTTTCTGGTTAACGATCAGCGGGGTAAGTAATAAGTATATCACTTGTTTTTCCTACATCTTAAACGTAATTCGATAATTATTCCGACCTAGTCGGTTCTATTTATTCGTAATTATAGACATAACAACATTCTCTCTCCCGCAACACACTCAAAAAGAACTCCTTTCCGAAAGAGAGCTAGGGAGACAGAGAGCAAAATCAAATGTCGATTTCTGTCTGCGTAAAACTTGGGTAGGCAGTGACATCTGTCGGTAAAATTGGAAAATAATGTTCAACTTATTTATATTTTGGAAATTTGACACAACTTATCAAAATAATAGTATTGATATAATAATGGATAGTTATTACATTTAGATTGAACTTTTAGTTATTAAGTTTTTTTAAATAATGAATTATTTATAATAATTATACAAAATAACAAGGATAGATCGCAGTTAATGCAGAAACCTCATCAAAAACAATGCCGAATATAACATCATTCATCTCATGTGCGCTCCCAGATAGGGGATATGGGGGCTGAAGTCCCCCCCTCCCCCCAGAAAGTAATAAAATAATAGAATTTTTAAAGAAATGGTTGGAAGGAACCAAAAT